>OZ025204.1:1795000-2084940 GCA_964019065.1 Catostylus mosaicus
TGTTACCCAGTTCAGGTTGTCAATGCTACAATGGAAAATTTGAAATGCAGATTCAAAGTTTGTAAATACAACGTTAGTTAATATAATGGTATCCATACCCTTTTCCCATTCCTATCCAAGTTTTTTTTCACAGGGCCATCAAGAGGGGGGGAGAGGAGGGATAACTACCCTGGGGGCCCAGCCCTCAAGGGGGCCCGTAAATGCCCATGGCTCAAAAAAGTTTAAACCCATAAAATCACAAAATATATTGGGTGAGAATCAGTTCTAAAATGCATTGCAATATACCTTAAACTACAGTTTTAATGGTATTGCAACAAGATAGATGCCCAATTACTGGGGGCTTGGCCTGTCACTGTCTCTACCATGGGGCCCTCTCGAAGGCCCTGTGTTTTTAAAAATTTAGCTGATGTATGCACATATTTATTTCTTTAGGTATTTCCTTTCCATTTGTTATTCAATTTAGATAAGTTTTATATACAAGAATTGAATAAAAACAGGGTTATAAAATAAAACAGTCCCACACATGTGGACCATGGCCTCCCAATTATTGTCAAATAGTACAAGAGTTCCCCTTCCGAGCCCAAAGGCCATCATTTATGGTAGTTACCTAGCCTGTGTTCCAGACCTCCAACCTGAAGGATGTGGGTCTGTGAACTGCCTGTAAAATTTGCGTCCGAGCATTTTCCCTGGTTTTTGGGAAAAACATAAATTATGCATTGCATATTAAATTAATTGCTTTGTCTTTATGATCGATCACTCCTTGCGACAAGGGGCCTACTTTTAGCCTTGCCTGTTTGATTGATGGTTTGTTTCTGGTTTGAGAAATGACTAGTTGAAGTGGCCCAACCTGAAGAAAGAGACATATCTGGCGATAGTAACGTAGATGAAAAAGGACACATTACTCTGTTACATGTCACAAACTAATATAAACAATACTTCTCCAGAGATAGGATGTAATTCTTTCACTGTGATTCAGGCTATTGTCAACATGTCAGACATGAGATCGAGTTGTTCAAAGAAAAATTACTCTTCATTAGCCGAAAAAGGGATGCATGTTTATTTTAGGGGGGTGTATGTTCAAAGGAATGAGAACAGTTAATCTAAGAAAAGGAAATTAATTTTTGAAATACATAGGATATTTGCCAGAATTCAGAGTATGGGAATGGCGCACCCAAGAAAAACCTTTAATGCCCAAGAAAGCGCACCTGGGCGCCCCTCAGATTTTGAAGTTTTTATGTTTGTGCAGTGGTACCCATATTACAGCGGCGCACCTGACGATCTTTGTACAGTTTTAGCGCACCCGCACATGAGGTGCGGGACTGTTGGCACACCCAAGATCTTGTCAAGATCGGCCATACTCTACAAACTGGGATATTTGCATATTTTCTTGGGTTAAGTGCTACTTTTTTCAAAGTATATTTTAATGAAAACAATACGTACTAAGTGTTTGCTCTTGCTGTTGCTAAATAGTTAACTGATGGAAAAAGTCGTTCGCAAGTTGGCTATTTATTTTTCTGCAATCAACCCGTCAGCTCATCCGCTACAAATGGCCTAAACCTAATCCCTAATCCCTTGAACTTTGAAATGTATTCTTGGCAACAAATGTCGTTGTTTCAATTTTCTTTCACCTGAACCTATTCCCAATAAATTCAATTCTATCCCCCAGAACACCAGCGCAGCACATGCAATAGATGCAACAAAACAAACCTTTTCATGGCGACGAACAACTGCGGGCATCCAATTTCTTTTTCTAACCACTAAAATCTTGCGCCTTCTTCCTGTGTTTACTTCCGCAAACTGAGCCGTTAGGTCACGTGCTGGTCATCTCCTTCGCAGCAAGGACAAGAAGTCTGCTTCTCTGGATGGGGGCGGGGGCGAGAGGGAAAGGAGGGGGGGTCGAGGGATGATTATGGTGTAAAAATGATGCTTTTTCTAATTCAGCTTTGTTTGCAAACATGAGTTTAATCAGAGGCAGATAGCGGCAGCACCAGGCTTCGGAAAGTTGGATGATGATAGGGTTCAAGCCACGCCCATCAGATTTTGGGAAACGCCCTTTTTTTAAAACAAACCCTGTCTTTGAAAAGTTTAGAAAGCTCCAATCATTTTTCCGATTTATTTGGAAGACAGTTTGTGACTAAGAAACGGAATTTGATAGGGCCTAACTATGCACTAGATTCTTGACAAATCTTTATGACAATATTTTCAAAGAAGTGTGGGGGAAGGAGGGAATACTTACCCCTCGAACACCCCCCCCCCCCGAGGCTTCGCCACTGGAAGCAGAAGTTTTATGTTCTGAGGACTATTTAAAATACCTATAAAAACCTGCATAAATATGAAAAATATTTTAAAATAAATAAAAGATGATGCGGATAGATCTCGAAATAAAAGATGCAATAATGAACCATCAATAGCCTATGCTGATGAAGAGGAAAGGCAGGGGGCTGATAAAGGGCTAATTGCCTAGGGGCAGAGGGCCTCCAAACGTTAAACGATTTGAAAATATCGATTTATGGATCAAATTTATGGTTTTACCCGAGTTGATTGGGAGATCACTTTCCTTCTTCAGTGCTGACTTCCCAGTGATCTACGCCACAAACCCGTGATTCGGAATAATGGACCTAGGAATGCGAGATATCAAGTTTCTTGTCTTTCAAAGCAAATCTACCATATTTCTTTCTCGGGAGCCCGCGTTTAGCAGGCTTTGTGATAGACAGTACCAACTATTTGGTTTGCAAAGCTGTCCACATTAAAGCCTTTTTTGTAAGAACAATCTTTACATAGAAACATCAAGCTGAGATTTGTCAAAAAAAATAGTAACAAACTAGTAGTAAAAAAACAGGAAACAGAGCAGGCTGAATTTCAACAAAACTTAAGAAATGAAATACCCGCAACAAATTGAAACAAAGCAACAAAACAAGAGAAAACAACAATATTACATTACAACGATTTAAAAAACTTACTGCTATAATATTAGTTAGTATTGCAAAAGTATTGTTCCTTTGTGTTGCTGTTTATATATTCGCTGTATATTACTGGAATATTCATTACTGTTGAAGACACAAGTCGAAACGTTTTAAAAAGTTGAAGTTTTTTCAAAGTATTTATGATTATCACAAAATTTCTTGGTAATGGCATATCTCCTTAGATATATATATATATATATATATATATATATATATAAATATATATATAAAACATTCATTAGCTATATATATATTTATATATAAGGTGCCTGTGTGGTATAGTTGATTGGTCGCTTGACTCCGGTGACGGCGAACGGAGTTCGAATCCCAGGTCGATACTTTTAACTTACAACTGGGTAGCACCCTTATGGTTAGTATTTATACTCCATGTCAGCCATTGCCTAATTGATTTAATTTATATATATATATATAAATATATAAGTACTCAAGACAAAAACTTCACTTCTAAACGTTTCGACTTTCGTCTCCATCAGTAAATATATATATGGTCCTTCGTCGCTTCGCAAAACGGTGCATATCAGAGAAGAAGTTCATGAACAATGGAAAACAATGGTCAATTGTGCAATCAACAATGGTGAACAGAATCAAACAATATACAATGTACACTAATAGAACAATTAAAAAAATGCTACGTTAGGTACTCATCTGGTATAATGGTTTTTAGTAGAATTTGAATCAAGTCAAAAGTAGTAAAGCTAATACCAACGGCAACGGGGCCTTTTATCCAATTCAGGCTCATTCCTTTGTAAAGCCCACCAATCAATCCCTCATTAGTCCAAACGTGCTTTAGAGTCTGAACGATTCTGTGGTATCTGTATCCGCCCCCGTCTAAACCATCCGTCTGCATACGCCGCCTGACTATGTCCAGGGGGTAACTCGAAGTCTGGCCTAGTATTCCTGCACACGCGCCAAATGCGAGACGTTGCGCGGGATGTATCTCTTTGATATCCGTGTATAAATGGTAAGATGATTTCAAAGTCTCGTATGTGAAGAAAGAGATGCCGGCGTACGGCATTATGCCGAGAATGGTCGGTGATATGCCTCGGTAGAACGTCCTGAATCCTTCCTCGTGGTATATCTTTGCGAATGCGTTACGAAGGTTAGCGTATCTACGGAGATAAAACGAAAATGAAACGAGAGACGAAATAATTAACGCTAATGATTGGCCAGTGGTTTTGACCAATCAGCGACCACTATCCCCAAACATGGATGAATTGTTTTAACAGTCGGTAGAAACAGTGTCAAACATTGAGTAACTGTTTTGTACAAAACTGTTAAGTTAAATCATAATTTATTGTAACATAGATGAAAAAATACAGTTTAATATACTTGTTATATATAATATTAAGTGCTGTATTTGCTTCATATTCCTGCCTCTTTGCGTTGTTCCTTATACCTATCATTTACATACATCTTCGCAAGCATTTCTCAAGTATCTGGTAGGCAGCCAGCTATTTCAATGTTTTCTTTACTTGTTATAATATTAAGTGCTGTACTTGCATCATATTCCTGCCACTTTGCGTTGTTCCTTATATTTATAATTTACATACATCTTCGCAAGCATTTCTCAAGCATCTGGTAGGCAGCCTGCTATTTTATTCTCTACTTTACTTGTTATAATAAGAAGTGTTGTATTTGCTTCATATTCCTGCCTCTTTACGTTTATCCTTATATCTATCATTTAAATACATCGTGGCAAGCATTCCTCGAGACTCCAGTAGGCAGCCTGCCATTTTGTTCTCTACTTCGTTCTCTTCTCTATTTGTTAGATTATCAAGTGTTGTATTTGCTTCGTATTCTTGCAACTTTGCAATGTTCCCTATACCTATCATTTTCCTATCATACCATACTCTGATGAAGCCAAAGATGGCAATTGTAATATATTTTAACATCGCTGCAAGCGATCCTCGAGAATCTAGTAGGCAGCCTGCAATTTTATTCTCTTCTTAACTTGTTATAATAATAGGTGTTGTATTTGTTTCATATTCCTGCCGCTTTGCTTTGTTCCTTACATCCGTCATTTACATACAGCATCTCAATTCTTCCTAGAGAGTCCGGTAGGCAGCCTGCTTCACTTATTAATTAATTTATCCTCTACTTTAATTGTTAATTGGTTCTCTACTTTACTTGTTACTATTTCTTTGCTTTACTTGTTACTTTAAGTTCACAACTTCTATGAGGATTCGACTTACTTCTCTCGTCTGGAGACTGCCAATCTTGCCCTGACCATATCTAGTGGGTATGTGATTGCAACAGCTGTTACACCAGCTACTGAACCAGCAAGGAATCGTCTTGCGGGAGGCAGCACCCTACAAGAAAGAAGAAGGTATTAGAAAGAGCCAGATACAAAGCCATATCGCTTAGAAATCTATACATTTTATAAGAAGACGTGTTTTGGAATATTAAAACTCAAAGTCTCAGAAACTCAAAAACTAAAAATAATTGAAGAATAATACAAAACTCAAACTTTAATCAAAAATTAAAAATTTCCTTTATTTAGAATATTTGGAGAGTAAAACTACTTGCAATTGCTAAGAAAGTTTGATAACATGCATAAATAAATAAATGTAAGAATGAAGAAATGAAGGGATGAATGAATGACTGAATGAATGAATGAATGAATGAGTGAATGAATGAATTACTGAGTGAATGAATGAATGAATGAGAATGAATGAATGAATGAATGAGTGAACTGAGTGAATGAATAAATTACTGAGTGAATGAATGAATGAGTGAACTGAGTGAATGAATAAATGAATGAATAAATGAATGAATAAATGAATGAATAAATGAATGAATAAATGAATGAATAAATGAATGAATAAATGAATGAATAAATGAATGAATAAATGAATGAATAAATGAATGAATAAATGAATGAATAAATGAATGACTGAATGAATGAATGAAAAAAGGAATAAACAAAAATGCCATGCTTGTTTTGCTATACTACTAAAATATCTCAAGGCTCAAGCATACTCCTGATGTGGATCAACTCGTAGTATCAGTTTCATCTCTTCATGAATTGTAAACTGCAATGCAGCATATGGAACGATTCTTGCCATTGTTGCACTATTGCCTCTCCACCAACTCTTTAGCCCATGGTTCTTGTAACTTTTTATCAGGAAGTCAGCAGCTGCCTAAATAGAAACAAAAATGTTTATTAATTGTTTAACTAAATGTTCAATTAAATCATCAATCAATCAATCAATCAATCAATCAATCATTCCATCAATCAATCAGTCAATCAATCAATTAGTCTAGCAATTAAGTCATCAATGAATCAATCACTGAATCAATTCATCAATCATCTAATCAATCAATCAATCAACCAATTTATTAATCAATCAATCAATCAACCAATTTATTAATCAATCAATCAATCAATCAACCAATTTATTAATCAATCAATCAATCAATCAATCAATCAATCATCCAATCCATTAATCATGCAATCACTCAATTCAACAAAAATAAAAGAAACAAATAAACAATAATCTAACATACCTTTACAGTAAATGGTTGATGTGACACTAAAAGGAGAAATGAGAAAAATATAAAATTATATATTTATTAACTATTATTTATTAGATATTTTCTGATTTTCTTATTTTCCAATCCGCAACTGGTTATTTATTATTTCTGTAACTTTTTGGTATTTAGCTGACGTTCTCATACTCTGTAGAGTGTCAAAGAAAAAGGGTATTTAGCTTGCTAGCTTATTGTCTGTAATCTGTATGCTAGATGAGATTAAATACAATCAAGTTGCCTACAGCTCCAAGTTCCTGCAGATTGCCTACAGCTCCAGCAGAGACACAGATTTCGCTCACCAGTTGTCATTTTATACCTAACTAGATGTGGTAACTACCACTAACAGGGCTGCCAAAAGGTTTTTTGTGGCCCAGGGGCAAAACTGCAAAATGAGGCCCCTTTTGCCTGTGATCGAAGCGAGCAGAAGGGGCAGAAGGGAAGGGAATGTGAGAGAACTGAATCTGGAGGCACTCTTAGAACCTTGAAGGCTGCTCCTATTGGGAGGTTACTTGAATACATCTAAAGAGGCCATGAATAAAAATTTTCACATTAGTTGATGAGCCCCCTGGACCCTGAGGCCCTGGGGCAAACTGCCCCCTCTACCCCCCTCTCTTGGTGGTCCTGACCACTAATACACATTTTTTTAAATGAAAGTATGGAAATGGAACCTCCTAACATTAGATGTTTCCATAAGTCAAAGTTTTGAATGTTTCATGGAAAAAAGTTGAGCACCACTTAGCTTCAGTACTTTACCACAAATGCTGTTAATTTAGACCTACAATGTTAGCAGGACTTCCTTGTAAAAAATCTACTGCAATTCCATGATGCAAGGCCAGTTTGCAGAGTATGGCCGATCTTGACAAGATCTTGGGTGCACCAACAGCCCTGCACCTCAGGTGCCGGTGTGCTAAAAATGTGCAAATATAGTAAGGTGTGCCCCTACACTATGGGTACAACTGCACAAACATAAAAACTTCTAAAATCTGAGGAACGCATGGCTGCATTTTGTTGGGCATTCAAGAATTATCTTGTGTGCTCCATTGCAATACTCTGCTTTCTGAATGCAAGTGGGAATTCAAAAAGTGACTAATTCAGGCCAAAAATAAGCAATAAGCAAGTGTTCAGTTGACCAATCTTCTCAACTCAATTAGGCTATTCCTGATTGATCCATTCTAACTGTTACATGGTTAAAATTCTCCATTAAATATCTTGAAAGGTAAAAAGATTGATCATCTCTAGGGCACTCTAATAATCTGGTGAAATTTATTTTCTAAGCAGAATTTGAGCCACTTGCATTCGATCAAGCACCTCTAAACTTGCTCAGTCATATCAATATCTTAATTGTTAATTTTCTATAATGTTGTACTTTGTTTACACTATCAATGTATTAAGTTGTATGTATGGAATAAAATCAGAGCTTATCTGATTAGATTTTGCAATACACGCATTCTCTTTAAGAAACACTCTTTAAAAAACTGGACCCCTTAGGTGGCAAACATACTAAGATTACTGATCACACTCAAACTTAAGAAACTGCTCAAAAAGTAGAAACTTTTTTGATTGCCATTGAGAGCATAATTTGTTCAACAAATTGCTAAATCCATGTTGATCCACATTGCTGTTTGCCAGTTTGCAGAGTGGGTTGATTTTGACGAGATCTTGGGTGCCCCAACAGTCCGGCACCTCAGGTGTGGGTGCGCAAAATCCATACAAAACCGTAAGTTGCGCGCCACTACATTATGGATATCACTCCGGAGGGGGGGGGACCATTTTGCTGACGGGATGTGCACTCCTTTCAGGGTATCGATTTTGCCTCTTTTTTCTAACACCAGGTATCGAATTAGAGCACTTTTTCTATAGCTGGTTGCCAAAAGTGAAATTTTGCAAGTGTGGGGGGCGTTTTTTTGTTTTGGAGTATACTTTTCACCGATTTTTTCTAAAGCTGGGTACCATTTGTAGGAGAAAATTCTAAAGCCAGGTCAAAAAAATTTTTCTAGGAGTGCACGCCCCCATTCTATTTTAGGTCAAGTACCCCTCTTGGGATGTCAGCGCACCAACATAAAAACTTCAAAATCTGAGGGGCGCCCAGGTGCGCTATCTTAGGCACTTAAGAATCATCTTGGGTGCTCCATTGCCATACTCTGCATTCTGGGCTGTATGAAATGGATACAAAATACAGACCAAAAGTGAAATACTAGATGCTTGACGTTGAGACGACCAATTTTCTATAAATAGCTGTTCTGGAATTAACTATTAACGAACTTTTAAGAAACTTTTAGGACCAAAGTCGGAGCTTAGTTTCTTACAAAAAAATGCGTGTATCAAAATAAAATGACTGTTATTCTTATAATTTATGTGATATATATTTATATAATATTTTGTTATATAACACAACATTTCAGTGTTAGGTATTTTACAACGATTCCCAAATGGGACAGGTATGTTTGCTATACATGTGGCATGTGATATTTGATACCAGAATGGCAACCCTCCCTCATGCATAACGATTCCAAATGGGCGGAGCGATCAAACTTCCCTCCCTCTTGATTTCTTCTAGCGCATTAAAAAAACAACAATATATCCACTTATCGCGTACTTTCGGTGCTCTCGAAATGAAATAACTATTCGATGAAAATCCGAAACACTCTCGAAATAATAGATAGTAATTCGAGCTTGCTGCAAATGCTTGCGCAACATGCAAGATAGGCATCTATTGATTGCATAATTCCAATTAGGTGCGGATTTACTATACCTTGAAACGATATTTTTGTTCTGTCCAGCGGCGCGATACATGTCTTTGCCACTGCACCAGCGATGGCTCCAGAAACCAGAGAACAAGCTGTATGCACGGCAGTTCTTTTCGCTTTAACAGCACCGCTTACTGCTTCATGTTCCTCCGAGCTTAATTTTGGTGTTGACGGTTGCAGATTTAGGCCCAAAACTTGCTTCGCCGCAGTGTGCGTGTGAGAGACCACTTCTTGTCCTAAATCAGTATTTTTCGATGCCATTGCGTTGTAGATTCGCTCATTAATACAGCACGAGCAACATAATGTTGTTTCAACAATGCTGCTTGTAAATATTTAAGATAAAAAAAAACACATGGTGCCCTCAGATCTTGTCAGCAGTTTTCTTGCCTCCAACGAAACACGACAAGAACCTTACGTCACAGTTGCTTATAATGAGGTGCGCGGTTTCATAATAGGGGATTTTCTGGTTCCATGTCCCTTCCAACACTAATGTAATGTAATGTAATGCAATGCAATGTAATGATATGTAATGTAATGTTATGTAATGTAATGTGATATAATGTAATGTGATATAATGTAATGTAATGTAATGTAATGCAATGTAATGTAATGTAATGCAATTCAATGTAAAAAATGTATTGTAATGCACAGGTCTTCAGAAAAACCTTATATTTCTCAAAGTTTTTTTCCGAAAAATGGACAATTACATCCCTGATTTTTTCGCCACAAGCCCCTTCTAGAATCATGTGACTTTGCCAGAAAGAGGTAAGAAATGATCCCGAGGTTGATAATTCCACGAATTCAAAAACACAAACAAGAAGGGAAACTTCTCCCTTCCTTCGAATGATTGCAAGTTTGGGAACGCATTGAATGTGATAGAAAGTAGTTGATCTTACGTCGAAGTCTGTAAGAAACAGGGTATGCATTTGTTAGTACAAACTTTCATTTTTTCCTATTGAGTTATTTCGAAGTTGTTTTCGGAAAATACTTGTTTTCATTTTGATATTTGTTTACGATTTTGGACTTGTTTTCACCATTTTTTGACTTGTTTACGAATTTAAGTTGCTCTTGTTTTTGAGTTGTTTTGCACATATTGTTTTGTTTTATTGTGTCTCTGTTGACTCAATTACCCGCGGAGTCGTAGGACAGGATTCTTTTTAATTGTTTTACAAGGGGCACAAAGCAATATCGTTTACCTTAGAGAGCATATTTATTTATAAAAAATGGCAGTAGTTTTTGGTAAATTTAGAAGGGGCCTTCGGGGCTCAGCAGCAGGTTAGCTGTGATGTGCTTGCGGCAAAGCAGAAAACAGTTGTTGATCGATTAAAATCGCATTATTCAAGTCCTGAGTTTTTATCTGTTGTTATATCTGAAAAGCAATCACAGTATTTATATCGTAAATCGGTGAAAATTTCATTCAGTTTCGAACTTGTAAATTGGAATGATATGCATGCAAAACAACATATGCTGGCATGATTTTCTGTCTTTCTGCCTTTCTGCCTGCCTTATTAGTATTGTTGTAAATTAGCCTAAAAGCTAGGCATTTTGTACAGTGGTTAGTGTGTTAAAAAATTATTCAATCCATAATTTTTCTACATTGTAATGTGTTGTGGCGTTGGCACTAGCACTAGCCTTGTATCTGCAGGTGTGTCGAAACTAACAACTTTTAGTGTTTATACTCGTTAGGGAGCGGTAGCTAAGTAACATATGAATACTGACAGGACCGTAGCTACAGTGGGATGAGGGGATTTGACATCTCCCAGGGAAAATATTGTGTTTCAGAAACAAGGCGCTTTTGGTTATGAAGGAGTGTTTTGTAGGCAAATTTTGCTAACTTGGTGGCAAATAAAGAATTGTATGCCCATTTTGTTGACAAATTCATCTTGGGCATTCCCCCCCTTGAAAGAGAACATCTAGCTACGGCCCTGGGTACAGATACAAATAAAGAAACTGAATGTGTTTCAACTTTTTGTTGTCAGTACATTTGGTTCAGTTCATTTCATCTTTTAAGATTAACTACAGGCAAATATAATATAATCTATACTACACTTTAAAAACAATAAATTACTATGAAGAAATACAAACCAAAAAAATGATAACTTAATAAGAGATTTGTCAAGGGGATTTTTTCAAAGGAAAAGCTCTTTCAATAAAATATTTTTTGTTCAATGTAATGTAATGTAATGTAATGTAATGTAATGTAATGCAATTCAATGTAATGTAATGTAACGTAATTTTATGCAATGTGATGTGATGTAATGCAATGCAATGCAATGTAATGTAATGTAATGTTATGCAATGTGATGTTATGTAATGTAATGCAATGCAATGCAATGTAATGTAATGTAATGTAATTCAATGTAATGTAATGCACAGGTCTTCAGAAAAACCTTATATTTCTCAAAGTTTTTTTCCGAAAATTGGACAATTACATCCCTGATTTTTTCACCACAAGCCCCCTTCTTGAATCATGTGACTTTGCCAGAAAGAGGTATAAAAAGATCTGATCAAGCAAACTTAACTGATCAGTATCTTCTACTTTCTTTTCATTTTATTCAGGTATGGTATTCCTGTACAATGAGATCAATGAACACTGCAAAACTGGTTGCCCAATATGCTGTTTTTGTTATAATTTGCCTTGGCTGTGACCGAATAATTTCTGCTGCAAAGTCAACCAACCTCAGATTTATTGTTTCCAACTCAAGGATAATTTTCAGCATTATGGACAGTTTTTCACATGGCATTATTGCCTTTCATGCCTGGCTTTTGTCAGTAGAATTTGTCCTGACTTCGAGGAATATTGGATACGCCTTCCTTTGCACTATAATTGCATGCTCTGTGGATGTTGATCATTTCTTAGCGGCTGGCTCATGGAAGCTCAAAGTAAGTTTACTGTCTAGTCTTATATGTAACCTCCAAAATCCATGGCTGGGGTGAGACGGTAAGAAGGCATAGGTCTATGAGTCCATAAGCCTAGAAGTTCACAGTTCTAGACCAATGCTAGACCCTTTTTACACAAATCTGGTCAACCAATCCTGTGTCCATCCTTCTGATGTCAGTAAATGGGTAATCAGAAGAAAACCTAAAGGTAAAGGTCTTAGTGTACCAGGCCCACATTAGCTAACAGGAAGCTGCCAGAATTTTGGTGTGGGTTAACAAATGAAAACTGCTTGCTTGGTTGGTTGCTGGAGCAGGGACAGCAGATTTCATTTTGTAAATTCTGTTGTTTGACCATTACAGGCAATGGTTTATTTTCATTATTAATCAAAATTCAATGCTTACCCCCTGGCTACTACTCCTTGAAATAAGCCCCGTTTCTTGAAGACTGCCTTGAAAAGTGTAGCCTTATAATGATAACAGTAAAATGTCCTGATAAGCGAATCAAATCAGATCAGACCCCTTTTCAAGAAGCAATCAGTCAATCAATTAATCAATCAATCAATCACTCAATCAGTCAGTCATTCAATTATTCAATCAAGCAATCACTCAATCAGTCAAGCAATCATTCATTCAATCAACCAATGCTTGATCAATCCATTAATCCCTCAATCAGCCAATGAACCAGCAAATCAATAGATTATTCAGTCATTTTGCTATTTGATTAATCAATCAATTGATCGCTGAATCAATCAGTCAATCAATTAATCAGGTATTCATTCAATCAATCCACCATCACTCAATCAATCCATTTGTCGCTCAGTTGACAACAGAACCGTCAAATCAATCATATCAATCATTGGATCAAGCAATCAATTAATCAATCGATCGATCGATCAATCAATCAATCAATCAATCAATCAGCTACTAGCTCAACTTATTTTATACCCTTTATTCCCAGGATGCTTTGCGGCTGAAATCCAGACCTCCATTCCACTGCACCTCGATATTGATGCCACATCTTGTGCTCATGGTATTAATTCTAGTCTCAAAAGAGGCATTCCAAACAAGGAAATGGCTGATTGATGGAATAATGCTTTCATTTACTGCAATAATAACGCATCATTTGAGGGATGCACTACGTCGTGGGCTATGGTTCTGGCCCTTTGGCTCCACTGAGCCACTTTCACTCCCCATGTACATAATTGTAATGATTTCTGTGCCAATATTTATCAGTAATTTTATGAGATATATAGATGCTATGCCGAAAAATAACATTTTTAATATAGTATAAATGATTGAAATATAGATATAACATTTGAACATGTGGTAAATGATTATTTTTTTCTCTATAATATGCAATGAATGTTTAACCCAGAAGGTGCCAACCAATGTTTTTGTGGGGGTGTGTGCTGTAGCTGGACCGAGAGTAAAGAAGGTAGGGTTTTTTAAAGATTGTTTGAAGACAGTTCGGATTCCTGCTTTTTCTGAAATTTTTTTATTACTATGGCTCCCCATGGTTTTTCGTATAAAACAGTGTACTCCTACGATAGTTAGTTGATTTAAGTTTAGTTGATTTAAGTTTAGTTTAGTTTAGTTTAGTTTAGTTTAGTTTAGTTTAGTTTAGTTTAGTTTAGTTTAGTTTAGTTTAGTTTAGTTTAGTTTAGTTTAGTTTAGTTTAGTTTAGTTTAGTTCAGTTTAGATTAGTTTAGTTTAATTTGGTTTGGTTTAGTTTTTGTTAAGTTTAGTTTGGTTTAGTTTAGTTTAATTAAGAATTAAGTTTACTTTAGTTTAGCTTTAGTTTAGTATAGTTAAGTGCTTAAGCTGTCGTAATGATTAAAAGAAAGGAGCATCTTTTGTGACGAGCGTAAACAAAAACAGCCAACCACAAACGGTAAACAGGTCGAGGTGGTCATTTCATTGGAAAACAATTTGACCACAAGGGCACGTGATTGTGGTAACTTATCACATGATTGATCACTGCTGGGGAGGAGGCTTGGAGAGATCTCAACCTGTTCGGTCAAACACAGCTCAGGTAGCTGAAGTCAAACAAAGGAAAGTTAAAGATCCATCGGTTTTGGAGGTAAATTTATTTACATTTTGTAACTAAAGAGATTTATCTGTGTACGGAAACGTCTAAACTGGATTCTCTCTTGTAGGCTACGCAATTACTAGTTCCCAACTGGAACAGATGCATGGTGCGTGGCTGCACAACTGGCCTAGGCATCATTGTTTGAAAGTATTATTTGTTTGTTTGACAGCGGGAATCTAACCTGTTAGTGTCAGTAGGTTGAGCTTGTTTCCGCGTCAATTATCATTTATTATTCCCTCTAGATTTCTACATTATTAAAAGGCCTAGACGATATGGTTATAGAAATTTCACTCATCTTTATGAACACCCACCACTAGATCTTGCCGGGCCACCCCGGGAGGTTTCAGTTCCCAGTTTTCAAAATTCCTACCTTTTAATCAACTGCGAACAATGACTGCTTTTCAAAGGCCTAATATTAACGACCTTGCAAAAACATTGAAATAGGAAAGTCTAGATATCAATACTCTGAATATTATATAATGTACATTGCATGCTCTGCAGACTGGTTAGTGTGGACAATTGGTTCGGAGAATAGTGGTCTGAAAAGTGGTCTAGGAACTTAGGAAGCAAAAAGCTTGTGGTTCAAGACCACAGCTGGAACCTTTTTCCACAAGTTGTTCCACCAACCCAACTGTCCTTCCCTTGGAGGTGGGTAAATGGGTACGCAGGAGAAAACCTTGAGGGCACCAGCCTAATTGCATCAGGCCCACATCTACTTGGGTTAAGCAAATATAAATGTTGCTTACCGGCCTATTTGCTTAAAAAGCAAGAGTTTGCTGATCATAGCAGCAAACAGGGTATTTGCTACACTCCAAGGCAAGGAGGGGAAGCAATAGCAAAATACAAAAGACTCAGACAAAAGACTCAGCTGTTCCTTATCTCTATGCCCCTTTTCCTTAAGGTGCCCCTTGAAACTTGTATTGTGATAGTTATGTTAAAAAGTTATCAAAACTTCGAGATATAGGAAGAGAAATGATGAACAGACTTTCTTGACAACATAACAAAACCCATGACAGTTCAAAATCATTTCATAGCAAGCATGCTACTTATGGCAAGCAAGGTAAAGTTGAAGCCCTGAGATATAAAACATCACATTTCTGGAGCAGGAATTGTAGATGAAAAGTTTAAAAGATACAAATCATACCAAACAAATGATATTTATTTTCGAACCAGTTTGACATTTGTATGTTGCTAATTGTAGTTTCTCTTTCTTATCAATGCTAGTGCATTGAAAATTCTGCCAAAATGTCTGGAAAAGCAGCAAGATTTGAGTACAATGAAGACATGGATGCAAGAAATGCGATAATGAATGCAACCCATGCAAGGAATCATCTTGAGTTTTCTTGCGGTCTGGACATTGATACTGTACCTCCTGTTGTAAGAGGCACTGGCATTATTTGCACAATCGGTAAGAATTGATATTTGTTGTAAATGTCCTTTTTGCTCTACGAATGACGCGACTACGAACAAGCTACCATACAATACTACTAAATGATACCAAGGGGAGCAAAAGATCATGACTCCAGGGTCATCAACATAAAGAATATTAATAGATATAGACAATTACAAAAAGCTACATATGGACATAACTCTGCCATTACATCTGATATTGGATAGAATCTAATCTAGTATAGTTTGGTATTTATAAAGCATTTTATCTATTATAAATAGCAGCTCAGGTATGTAGTGAGTTGGGCTCATAAATCTCTTGCAATTCTGACATAACAACTCATATGAGACGGAATCTAGTCTAGAATACCGTCCAAGTTAAAAGGACTCTTCTTAGTGGCAAACACTTAGCCAAATATTGGGGGCAAGCCTATTGTTTCAGTAAGATGACATGACACTTGTTCATTGTTTTAGAACAAAAGAGGATTGTCTACAAAAATATTGCAGGGGAAATGCCCCCCTTCCCAACCCCTCCAGGTGTTCCTAATTGTCTTTCCATCCCAATTGTATCACCCCTCTAGTAATGTGCAGTAAATAGGAATGCATAGCAAAACGTAAGATGTATTGAAATTTTTCACTATCAAAACATATACCTAAAAAGAAGGATTATTGGAGGCTGGTATCTACCTAATTTCATTTAGAATTGATAGTGTTGTTGCATAAAAAAAGGAACTTTAACAGATATACTCTTGAAAGGCAAATTAAGTGATGCCAACGGTAATACTTTTAGTTTCAGTTTCATTTGTTCATGTTCTCAGGCCCAGCGTGCCAGGAAGTGGAAAGGTTGAAGGAGATGATTTACAGTGGTATGAATATTGCAAGGATGAATTTTTCTCATGGAACTTATGAGGTATAATTCTTATAAACTCTCTCATTTTTATGAGATATTTTTTATCAAATATAAAAATTTACAGAACAAACTATCTAAACGTTACAAACTATGGGTGCCCTTCTCTTTATAAAGCCCCCTTTCTAATAAGACCTCCTCCCTTATAAGCCTCTCTCTCTCTAAGATGCCCCCCTCTTATGAACCCCATCTCTTATTTGCACCCCTCTCTAATAAGCCTCCCTCTCTAATAACCTTTCTTGCTATCAATCCCCCTTCTCTTATAAGCCCCCCTTTCTAAATAGCCCCTCTCTTATTAATCCCTTCTCTTTAAAGCCCTTTTCTCTAATGCGCTCCTCTCTAATAATCCCCCTCTACACTTCTCTTCTGAAAGCTAAATAATGGTAGAATCAATGTCATAGCTAAAGGTGAATTTAGAACTTATTATTCAAGAGAATTATCAATGTAACATATGTCTGTAGAATTAAGCTTGTTTAATTGTAATGGAATAAATTAATTAGCATGGCGAATTTCTTTTATTTAGTACCATCAAAAGACTATTGATAATGTTCGCTTGGCAGCAAAAGTAGAGTTTCCTCATCCAGTTGCCATTGCATTGGACACAAAAGGACCAGAAATTAGGACAGGAATCATGAAGGCTGGAACGGTTAGTAATTCAAAGATTGTTTATTGTTTGTTTGTTTGTTTGTTTGGTTGTTTATTTATTATTAACCCAGGCTGAGGCTCTAGCAGCTGTTAGTGGATAGTACCCTCAGGCGCTAAGGCCTGTGCCAACAGGAATTCTCCTGAGTAATAGAAACAGCAGAGTCACACCCAAACCACGCCCTAAATCTTTTGTTCATTGAAGGAGGTGGATACTTAAGGTGGATATTTGAGACTTTTGATTGGCTGAAAGTTGATGCAGTTACAGGCTCCACAAAGGAGAGGAGAGGAGAGCTGAGAGGAGAGCTGAGAGGAGAGAGGAGAGGTGAGGAGAGGAGAGGAGAGGTGAGGTGAGGTGAGGTGAGGTGAGGTGAGGTGAGGTGAGGTGAGGTGAGGAGAGGAGAGGAGAGGAGAGGAGAGGAGAGGAGAGGAGAGGAGAGGAGAGGAGAGGAGAGGAGAGGAGAGGAGAGGAGAGGAGAGGAGAAGATAGGAGAGGAGAGGAGAAGATAGGAGAGGAGTGGAGTGGAGTGGTTTTGAGTGGGAGGAGGCAGGTTAGACAGGCAAGCAGGAGGTGCAGGAAAGCAGGAAGATAAGAAGAGAAACAAAATGCAAATTGATTAAAAGGGTAATTTATTTTCTTCTAGGACACTGAAACTACATACAGAAAGGGCCGTGATCTAAAGGTCACTACGGACGTAAACCTCAGAGAACTGTGTGATGAAAATTTATTGTACGTTGACTACAAGGGTTTGAAGAAATCAGTGAAAATTGGAAGTAAAATCTTCATCGCTGACGGATTGCTGTCATTGCAAGTGACGGAGATAAACGATGATCATGTGATGACCAAAGTTCTTAACGATGCTGCGATTGGTTCAAGAAAAAACTGCAATCTCCCAGGGGCAATTATAGATCTACCGGCGGTTTCTGAGAAAGATGTCCAAGATTTACAGTTTGGAGTTAAGAACGAGGTATGAAGTTTATATATACTTAAAACATCATTCTGTCATATCTGATTTGTGTTTCTGCCGCTTTGCGTTGTTCCTTATATCTATCATTTACTTACATCTTAATTTACAGGGATTTCTCCACATTTTGGCAGGTGGCCTGCTATCACTTTGCTCGCCTAGCTTGTTACTTGTCATGAACTCCTTCACCCCCGTTTATTATACAGCTGTACCGTAACAGTAGAGGCTTATTCAGCTTGTAAGGAGGTACAACAAATGATAAAGTCGAAGTATCTGACGAATGTTATGAAGTAAGCGTATGTAACAGAAGTTAGAAGCTAACCTTTTCACCCCCGTTGATTATAGAACTGTACTGTAACATCAAAAGCGTCTACTCAGATTGCAAGGGGGTACAAAAGTTGATAACATCGGTGTAATCTTTACGACTGTTTAGAAGCAGGTGTATGAGACAAAGGTAGAATACATCCTTTCACCCCCGGTACTTATACAGCTGTACACTAAATTGAAAGCGTCTGCTCAGATTACAAGGGGGTTTGAGTATTGATATTGTTGCAACAAAGTATTTATACAAATATTTAGAAGCAGATGTATCCAAATATTGAAGTAATAGTCACCCCTTTTTAAAAAAAACCGCTGCTCGCTAAAGGCTATTAGGCCAAATAGTCTCTCCACTGATGAAAGGGTCAAGTACCTACAAGACTTTAGTTCTTGCTTTGCAGGTCCTTCTGGCATAAATCTGTAAAATTTGATTATGATCTTTTTAGATTTGTATCTTGCAAGTACCATTTATAGCACTAGCATGGTCACCCTGTACTTTTTGGCTATGTAAAATACATATCAATATATTGCAATTATCAAGTTTTCATCTTCAATCCCTACCCAATTTCGTGGAAGTCAAACCACAATTTATTTCTTCTGTCTGCAGCGCCCCTTTTCTCCCTCAAAACAATGTTGCTTAAGCCAAGTTTCATGGCTACCCTTTGACTGAAATCAACTGCAAACTAAATGTAATTTATAACCCTTTGAATCCAACATTGTTCCATTGGGAAAGTGGGGTTGATACCAGTGTTATAAGCCAGGCAACCACAAAGCAATCCGTGAAGCATGTCTTTTTATAGTTGCAATGCCTTCTGGCAGGAGTTGTAATTGTAATTGTGGTTGTAATGGTGTACAGAAAAAAGTTTGGTTTTTTTAAAAATAATACTTACCGACTGTCTCTTTCAGGTTGATATGGTCTTCGCATCATTCATACGAAAGGCACAGGATATCAGAGACGTTCGTAGGGTACTAGGAGAAGAAGGGAAGAACATAAAAATTATTGCAAAAATCGAAAATCACGAGGGAATCCTCAACATTGATGAGATCCTCATGGAAACGGATGGCGTCATGGTTGCTAGAGGTGATATGGGAATGGAAATCCCCCTTGAGAAGGTCTTCCTTGCACAGAAGATGATCATTGCAAGATGCAACATGGCTGCTAAGCCAGTCATTTGTGCTACACAGGTATGGATTGGATGTAAATTGGTATGAAATTGTGATGGATAATGAGGAGGAAAAGAGAAGGGTTGTTGGAAGAGCGGATGCGAAATTGATAGAAAGGAAAAGAAAGGAATGGGAAGGGAAGGGAAGGGAAGGGAAGGGAAGGGATGGGATGGGATGGGATGGGATGGGATGGGATGGGATGGGATGGGATGGGATGGGATGGGATGGGATGGGATGGGATGGGATGGGATGGGAAGGGAAGGGAAGGAAAGGAAAGGAAAGGAAAGGAAAGGAAAGGAAAGGAAAGGAAAGGAAAGGAAAAGAAAGGAAAGGAAAGGAAAGGAAAGGAAAGGAAAGCAACGGAAAGCAACGGAAAGCAACGGAAAGGAAAGGAAAGGAGGAGAAACGGAAATGATAATAGCGTTAAGAAGAAGAATGAAGGAAGGAGAGTGAAAAAAAGTTGATTGTAAAGATGAAATTGAAGGAAGAAAAGGAGAGAAAATAAAGAGTGAGAAATAACGAATGGCAAATTGTAGTCCCTTTTCCTTATAAGTATTAAACATCATTTGCTGGTAATCATTCATCAAACGAATTCTTATTTTTTTGTAAAGAATAAGATATTGAAGTATTGTTGAGTATAAGAGAGAAATTCGTTTTCTAGATGTTGGAATCAATGACAGATAACCCCCGTCCAACAAGAGCCGAAGCTTCCGATGTCGCTAATGCTGTATTAGATGGTGCTGATTGTGTTATGTTATCCGGGGAGACAGCTAAAGGAGCATATCCATCACAAGCTGTCTTAACAATGCATAAGGTAAGAGCGATAGGACAAATTTTGCGGCCACGTCAGCTATATAACAAATAAAGTAATGAACAAAATAGCAGGCTGCCTTCTAGATTCTCAAGGAGTGCTTGCGATGATGTATGCAAATGACAGATGTAAGGAACAACGCAAAGCTGCAAGAATATGAAGCAAATTCAACGCTTATTATTACAACAAGTAAAGTAATGAACAAAATAGCTGCCTTCTAGATTCTCGAGGAGTACTTGCTACGATGTATGTAAATGATGGATATAAGGAACAACGCAAAGAGGCAGGAATATGAAGCAAGTACAGCACTTAATATTATAACAAGTAAAGAAAATATTGAAATAGCTGGCTGCCTACCAGATACTTGAGAAATGCTTGCGAAGATGTATGTAAATGATAGATATAAGGAACAACGCAAGTTGCAGAAAAACGGAGCAAATACAACATTTATTTTTATAACAATTAAACGCTGCATTTTGAATGTGTCATTTTATCAATGTTATAAGTAACAATATTTTTTTTTGATGACAATTTTATATAAATATATAATTTTTATTTGGTCATATTTGCTGTTTCCTTTGCCTCTTGTGTTTTTCCCTATCTCCATTTTTTATATACTTCATCGCAATTATCTCTCGCGAAAAATTATTTATTCAAAAGTTATTTACTGAAAGGATAAAATTTATTTATTTTGTCTTATCAGATATGCAGAGAGGCTGAAGCAGCAATTTTTCACAGGGCGTTGTATGATGATTTGAAGAATGCAAAAACGTTAACAGATGCAACCGAGACTACTTGCATCGCATCGGTTAGTGCCTCGTTTAAAGTCAACGCAGCGGCAATCATCTCATTTTCAACCAGTGGAAGGTATGTCTTTTGGATTTGTTTAAAACGATATTTTTTCGATGTTGCTATAGGAATGAATGCTAGTGTTCAGAAGAGTGTGCAATTCACAGTTGCTTAGCCTTGCACAGTTTAGGAGTCACTTTTTGATATATATTTCTTGTCTACACTGGACAACAGCGCATCGTATTAGGGTTAATTGCAGTGATGATAATGATGACGATAATGATAATGATTGTGATAGTGATGATTATTAAGATGGTATTCCCATAAGATGATGGTGATGATGACGATTATGACGATGCGGGTGATGGTAGTGGTGGTATTGATGATGATTTTGATGATGATGATGATGATGATGATGATGATGATGATGATGATGATGATGATGATGATGATGATGATGATGATGATGATGATGATGATGATGATGATGATGATGATGATGATGATGATGATGATGATGATGATGATGATGATGATGATGATGATGATGATGATGATGATGATGATGATGATGATGATGATGATGATGATGATGATGATGATGATTATTATGATGACAAAGACAGTGACAATGATGATTGTTATTATGATATTTTTTTAAATTCAGAACTGCCCGCATCCTATCACATTACCGTCCACGATGCCCAATCATCCTCATCACAAGAACCCCACGTGTCGCGCGACAGGCTCATTTGTCGCGCGGTCTCTTCCCATTGTATTACGAAGAGCCACGTGAGAAGAATTGGTCGGATGACGTCAACGCGCGTTTACTCTACGCCGTGGAGAAAGGCAAAGACATGGGTTTCATAAAGGCAGGCTCATTTGTCGTCTTCGTTGTCGGATGGTCGCCTGGGTCGCACACGACAAATACGATGCGAATTCTGCAAGTCTCTGAAACTGGTGATGTAATTGGAAGGAGGAACGAGGCTGAGATCTTTTTCCCGTGAACGAGGCTGTAACTGTTGAATTCTTAAAGTTTGAATCCTGTAGCAAAGTGTATTTGATTATCTTAGGTAAGTGAACCCGTTTGCTGAGGAGTTTTTAAATTGAAATTTAAGGAAGTTATTGTTTTGTTTTCGGTTACGATTCACATTAAGTTTCTACTGCGAAGGAGCATGAGTTTGTTTTTCATTTTCACTTTATTACTACTTTATTTTGCCCTTACCCTAATCCAATCCAAAAGATTACTTAGTAGATCCTGGAACAAAAGTAGCCATAGCAACTAGCTCCTTCACGGTAGAATAAAAACAACCTGCATGAGTTTGAACCGGAACTCTCAGATTCTCTTTGCCTTCGGGTTCTTGTCATTCTTTTTGCTGTTACTTTGTCATTTTGCTTCCACCAATCAGAGTGTGCGCTGGTGACGTAGTCACACAAAGTTACGTGATTTTTACTTCATTCCTTTAAATGATCGCATGCATCTTTTATCCTTCCATCCCGCTCTGCCGCCATCTCCGCCTTGGGTCGGACCAACTGCACGCTACGGCAATAGCTCTTTTTTCATTTCATTTTCCTGTATTTCAATGGAAGCTTTTGGAAGTGATTTTATTTGAGTATTCCACAAATAATCTAGTTTCCATGTCTGGAGACTGCATCAAGAGTGAAGTTTGAAATTCGCGCGGTAAAATATGAGTTAATTGCTATTTCAATAAAACGCTATAAAGCAGGAAAAGGTCTTTAGAATGTTTATTTGCGGAGTATTCTAATCTAAGGGGAGGAGGTCGGCAGAAGGATGAAATTATAGTGATTAAACGAATTACTGAAATCCATTTGTGTCACCACTAAACTGGACATAGACGCATAGTCAAAACCCTTGTCAGGAAATTAGGACACCCTAGACTCTCGTTAGAATCCAGGTGGGGCGAGTTTAATTTCTCACCATTTCCTTGAAAGCAACAAAGTTTTTGTTTTCCTTAAAAATAGGAGAAATCTTGGTTACTCGCAAGCTTAAGCTGCTGGTATAAATATATACCTATATATGTCTTAACAAGTTGAAGATTTTTTAAAGTCCTCTTGTATATATTTATAGGAGAATATGTTAATGATATTGGAAGTAAAAGAATCTAAACTGCATTTGGTTTCTCTACAAGCCTGTTTTATGATCAAATCAGGAGGAGTGATTTAATGTTTTGTCAAATTTTTGTAGAAACCGTTGTTCTTCACGACGGCCTAGGGAATATTTTGGCACCATTGAACAATTTCTTGCCTACTTTTTCGCCAAGCCTAATTTGACCCTTTGTAATGCCTTTATGTCCAGTAGTTGGTGATATCTTGTGAGATCAAACTTATTCATTTTTGAACAGTCTCGTCCACACTGGAACGTTTGTACTAGAAGCGGATCTACCGCGCGCAAGCAACCAGCCGGACGCACAACTGCCAGACAACCGCGCGATATTCGAACAATATTTTTGTCAATTTCTATACTTATTTGTTAAAGATTATTCTGGCCTGCTTATATTCTACGTTCATTCATTCTTGATGTTACTTATTACTGATTTTTTTCCAAGTTTTGGATGAGCAGTTGCGAAGGTACTTTTACTTCTGCGGAAGCGCTGCAGAGGCGGTGGTATTTCTAAGTGCGCAAGTTTGATGCCAGAAAATATCTTCCGCGCGCAGAAAGCGAATATTCCAGTCTGGTCTTATGTTGAACATCATTGTGTCTATCAGTGTTTGCTTGTTAGTTACTCTATGTTGAAGTATGTTTGTAAATTTTGTTTAAAAGTTGAATTATGTTTGTATATGAAATGAAATCATTGTTATAGCTACCTCATCTTATAGTTCTTCTTGCGGCCTACACTGCTCTTTTCAGCCATTTTTATTTTTGGTTGAGGATGAAAACGAAAGTTGACAATTCGAAACGTTTAACTTGAACTTTTAATCAAAACATTACTCCGTGGAAAACGACCTTGTGGCAGTAAATAAAAATCCATGAAAGTTTTTTTGCCATCTATCTATTTTGTTTATTATTTATAATTTTATAAACATCTCCTGAAATCACGTCAGCAGCTGTTGGTTCTAGCGGGAAAAAATCTCGTTCCAGGCTCCCATAACGGTGAACCTATTATTTGATAAATATGTAATTTTCTAATCTACTAGTCTTTCTAAAAACCCATTTTTCACTTTCCTCTCACAAAGTGAGCAAAGTCTCTGCAAAATCTTGATTTTTTGGTTAATAAATGCTTTAACAGCGACTTTATTACATTGCTTCAATTTAACAATAAAACTTTAAATTCGTTTAACAATTCAGTTAAATTTAAAGTCTGTCTATATCAATACAACTCAGTTATAACTTTAATTAATTCAATATCATTCATAAACATGTATAGCAGGAATTAATATATTATAAACGTAACATTTTGTTATAAGTACAATGCTGCATTGGCGTATGCTATAAATGTTAATGCTGCTATTTCTTGTCATACAAATTGGAGCTTCCCATTCTTAACGTGTAGCATTATTTTATCAAATTTTCAAAATTTCTATGCATAAAACTATATTTTTCCAATTATAGCAACGCTTTTACAAAGTGTCTCACTTTTTTCGTGTTTGGCAAGGAAAATAGTCATCTCCACAACAACCCTTCGCATCTCACTTGGCATCGTTGGTGAGTCCAGGCACGCCGAAATGGAGGGGGGTTCAGCCCACGCACTTTCTACCGATATGTTGTGTTAATTAAAGGCATACGTTTCTAATCGAAATACGCAAGAGTCTATTTGACCTTCGTCTATTGCACTTGTGTCCTTCTTGCCATTATCCCCATCAAAATACTTGGGCATGTCTTGACCCTTTTATCGACCTCTAGCGGGCATCAACATGAACTTGAGTGACCTAGCGGACACCAACATAAACTTGAGTGACCATGCCTAAACAAAAATGCGAATATGGCCACGCCCAAACTTGAATCGCCCCCTCATTTAAAAATAGGCTCCGGCATCCCCTGGAGTGGTAACCAAGGCCTAATTTTTCTAATACAACCGGTGTCTGTAAACAAAATGGCGTTCTTTCTTTTTTTTAAAAATGTAAGTAATCATTAGATAGCAGGGAATGTTTAGTACACTGTTGACGTTTTGTTACAGTTTCAATGCACTTCGTCTGATAACTGTCTTTCTAACTGGCGAATCCTGAGGTCGCGTTCTTGAAGGAGTTCTTTGAGCTTTCGAATTTCATCTTCATGGTCGTAGAATGCCTTTCGGAGCTAGTTTGAGAGAAAATAAGACGTATTAGAAAGGTTTATGATTGTAATATCGATTTGATATTGAGGAAGATGTCTTGTTTATCAAATGATTCATTTCTCGAAAGCAAGGATGATGATTACAATTATGATGAAGATTATGATTAAGATGGTGATGTTGATGAAGAAGATGATGATGATTGATGATGATGATGATGATGATGATGATGATGATGATGATGATGATGATGATGATGATGATGGTGATGATGAAGATGATGATGATGATGATGATGAAGATGATGATGAAGATGATGATGATGAAGAAGATGATGATGATAATGATTATGATGATTAAGATAATTATGATGATGATGATGATGATGATGATGAAGATGATGATGAAGATGATGATGATGAAGAAGATGATGATGATAATGATGATGATGATGATGATGATGATGATGATGATGAAGATGATGATGTTGATGAAGGTGATGATGATAATGATATTGAGCCTATCTATTTAGTATCAATGTTAGCTTTAAAGCAAGCTTTTTTCTCAAATAATACCATATACTTTTATTCAGAATATCAGTATGTATGATGTCCTTGTTAATAATACAGTAACATCTATAAAAACTGCTTCAAAATCTGCCATATTGCGCTAACCTCTTTTTCATTCGCAGGTGGTTCTTTCTGCGGAAACATTTCAATGAATTCACTTTGTTTTGTCTCAACAGCTACGAAATTCTTCTCCGTAGGATGATAACCTTCTTTCAATGAAATCATAATTGGTTCTGCATTTTTTCCGCTTAGCCATTCTTCGGCTTCCAGCGACTGAATATCTCCTTGTGTCAAAGGGTATAGGTCTTCTTGGAAATGATCAGACTATTAAGAAATGAGGAGGTAATCTTAGTTTTAGTTCTTGGAATCAAAGAGGAGGAAGTAATTCAAAATAACAGGGAAAGTGTAGGAAGAACGTAGCAGACTCGAGTATATCATAGTTAAAACTTAAGAAAAAGGCGTGCAATTATCACTGCTTGTAATGTTATCACATTTTATTTACTATTATCGTAAAATAAACTAAGCTGAAATGGAAAAGGAATACGAGCCATGAACGTCTGGCTCCGCTCACAAGCAAGCAAGCAAACAAGCAGACAAGCAAACAAGCAAACAAGCAAACAAGCAAGCAAGCAAGCAGGCAAGCAATTTTATTTGTTAACCCAGGCCTAGGCTTTTGTCAACTAACCAGCTGATGTGGGCTTAGAGTGCAAAAGCCTGTGCCCTCAGGATTTCTGCTTGGTACTCATACAGCTACCAAAGAAGGATGGGCAACTGGGTTGCTGGACAGCCTGTGGGGAAAGGTTAAGACTGTGGCTTCGAACCGCGAGCCTCTGAGCTCATAGGCTCGTGCCATTACGCCATAACCACTCGTCAAATTTAACAAACCCGTCTCGTTACTTACTCTTCTAGGGACGATCATGGAGATTGGTTCGCATAGGCCATTTTGATGGAGTTTGTAAAAACGAAACACTTCACAGGAATTGACATCCACTGCTCTCTTTGGAAGGCAACCAAAACCGCGCTGCGAGGCAGAACTTCGATACTCGTGTAAATAATGAATGAATGGAGAGTCAGGAGAAAGTTCGTAATATCGGATGTTACCATCACCCTACGAAAAACATAAATGAAATGTGAATGCTGTTTATACTCTATTTGTTTTAGATGTAGCTTTAATTTTGTTTAAATCTATTGTTCGAATTGCTTTAATGGCCTTTGCTTTCTACCTCTAAACTTCTAGAGTTCGCACATAGTGCTTTCATACTTTCATGGTCTGTGACGCAAGCTATCTGAGGCAGTCCTTTGAACAAGAAATCTGTTGAGCTCGCACGGACCGTGTATTGATACTTTAGTGGTATTTAATGCAGGCTATCTTAGGTAGTCCTTAGAACAAGAAATCTGTCGAGTTTGCATTGGATGGGTAATCATACGTTTTTGGTCTTTGAAGCAAGCGATCCAAAAGAGTCCTTTGAGCAAGAAATCTGTTGACTTTTGCACAGACTGTGTGTTGTTACTTTCATGTTCTGTGATGCAGGCTATCTTAGGGAGTCCTTAGAACTAGAAGTCTGTCGAGTTCACATAGACTAAGTATTGATGCTTTACGGTCTAAGACGCAAGCTACACTTTACTAGCAAAACTTTATGAAGTTTAAATTCTTCGAGTCAGTCTAGCAATAAACTTCTTTTTGATTGAAAAGAAAGAAATCAAACAAATCACAAGATGCGATCAATGAATAATCACCTTTCCAGTCAGGTAAATCATGTTTGTATCATGATCGTAGAATGGCAGTAATGTTCCAGATCCATAGTCAATGCACAGTGTCACAAGAGAAGCTTCCAGGTTGTTCTGCAGATCAATTCAGTTTAATTAGCAACTTGTAAAAAAGTTAGGGAACCTTAGCTTGATTTTCGTAAAGGGTCGTAAAAAACAAGAAATTTCTAATGAAGGAACCAGAGCAAACAAGCAAGCAAGAATGCAATTGAGAAAGTTAGCATGGAAACAAAACAGCAAGCGGGAGAATAAGCATGAAAGCAAATGTTAAAGTTAGCAAGTGAGTAAGCATGAAAGATAGCAAGAATGCAAGTAAGAAAGTAAGCATCAAAGGAAGCAAGTGAATAAGCAAATTTGTAAGCAAGTAAGCAAGAAAAGCAAGCAAGCAAGAACGAAAGCAAGGCAGGAAGCAGACAAACAAGTAAGCAAGCAGGAACGCAAGTAAGAAAGAATACATTCATGAACGCGAGCAGGTAAGTAAGCAAGTGAGTATTCAAAAAAGAAAGCGAGAAGGTAAGCATTCAAGTAAGCAATCAGGGAAATCATCTAGCCAGTGAGCAAAAAAAACAAGTGTCAGATGCGCGGAATGTTTGCTCACTTACTTACTCTTACGCTTCCCTATTCAATGATTTCTTTTCTGCTTGCTCTCATGCTTGCTTAACCTTCACATTTACAGCGCTGCACCTCAACCTCTCCTCCACAGCATCGTATAATTTTAAAGACTATAAGCAAACTTACAATATCCCACAATGAAATTTGCCTTTCGCTTGATCTTGAAAAGCCAGTTGTCAGGACGCGGTCGTTGCCAATGAAGCAGACACGTGACTGCTTTGGGCCATCGTGAGCTCTGTGTTCCTGGAAGTAAGCAATGGTGTGCAGTTAAGGAAAATGTCATCTGGTGAGTTAGAGGGCTAGCCAGCAAAAGAGTAAGCAAAACAACGAGTGAGTGAGTGAGTGAGTGAGTGAGTAAGTGAGTGAGTGAGTGAGTGAGTGAGTGAGTGAGTGAGTGAGTGAGTGAGTGAGTGAGTGAGTGAGTGAGTGAGTGAGTGAGTGAGTGAGTGAGTGAGTGAGTGAGTGAGTGAGTGAGTGAGTGAGTGAGTGAGTGAGTGAGTGAGCGAGTTAGCAAATCAGCGAGAATGTAAGCAGAATTCCAAGCAAACTGATAAGTGAGCTAGGGACCTAGGGTCAGGTAAGGAAGAATGAGAACGAATGAGCAAGCAAACAAAGAAGTAAGGAAAGAAGTAAGCAAAGAAGTTAGCAAGGAATTAGATAACAACTTACTGAAATGATATGACCACTTCTTGCATCAATTATCCTTAACATCTTATCTTTACTTGTCGTAGCGAGCAGGTTACCATCTTTACTCCAGCTCATACTGTAGATTGTATCCGTATGACCATCGATTACTATGGCCGGTTCAGCTCTTTCTACGTTCCATATGATAATCTTATTATCAAATCCAGAACTCGCTAGGATGTTGTTAGCTAAAGGATGCCATTGGATGCAGCCTACTTTACGTTTATGACCATGCAACTCAACAGCAGCATCTGTTAAATCTTTCTTTAATCCGTCATCGGGAATCTTCCAAACCTAAAATCAGGATTGTTAGTTTGGTGTTAATCTTGATTCAAGCTACAATTGGTTAAGACAATTCTCATTCACTATACTGATTTAAATTCCAGGGTTGTATTGCAGATTTAATGTATCATCGTGAATCTTCCAAATGTGAAATCAGGATTGGTAGAGTGGAGTTAATCTTGAGTTAATCTATGTCTGGCTTGGCCAACGTTTTCCAGCTATAATGATTTTGATACCAGGATTGTATTGCAGATTCTAACTTGACCGAAGGATTTGCAAATCCTAGTTGTTTTTTAACAAAAAACTAGAGGCCATCTGGCAAAAGAATGGGAGAGTCTTTTGGAGCAGCAATACGAAATTATTCAAACAAATAGCTGTTTCTCCAATGCTACAAATATGAGCGAGCTGTGGCCAAAGGGCCAGGTTAGGCCTTATGTCAAACCGCTTGAAATTACCTTGATTGTGCAGTCTTCTGATGCTGAAGCAATCAAATTCTCGTCGAATGGATTCCACTGAATGTCCAATACTCTGCTTCGATGTCCGGACACTTTCGCATGACTAGCATCGATGCGGCCAGTCTGCAAGTAAAAACAACCGGTGCTTTGTTAAAGACGACTGCCATGATTAAGGAGTATTTACAAAAAATAGAAGAACAAGGTTTCTAGTCAGCTTATTGTCAAATGTTAAAGCAAGTTTAAAGGCAAACTTTTGTTGTTCGAGATGGGAGACGCTATCTAAGCAGAGATTGGAAGATGTATGAGAAGAAGAAGAAGGAGAAGAGGAAGAAGCAAAAGAAGAGAAAGAAGGAGGAAGGAGAAGAAAAGAAGGAGGAAAAACAAGACGAAGAAGAAGAAAAAACAGAAGAAAAAGAAGAGGAAGAAAGCGGAAAAGAGGAAGAAAAAGGAGAAGAAAAAGAGGAGAATGAGGATGACAAAAAAGGAAGAAGGAAAAGGAGAAGAAAAAGGAGATGAATAGAATGAAGAAGAGAAGAAAAGAGGAAATGAGGAGGAAGGAAAAGAAGATAAAGAAGGAAGGAAGGAAGAAATGTAATAAGAAGAAGAGAAAAGAAAGGAAAAATAGGATGGAAAAGAAAGTATATCAGACAGATAAGAAGGTATAGAAGAAAAAATTAAAAGAATAAGAGGGTAAAGGAGGGAATTTGAAGGCGAAGAACAGAAAGAAGAAATGTAGGAGGAAGAAAAAGAGGAAGAAAAAAGAAGAACAAGAAGATGGGGTAGAATTTCATACCCGGTGTTGAGGAAGAACAATGAACGCTCCTCCGCCTCTAGACTCAAGTACCACTGCCACGAATTTGGAATTGACTGCGCAGTAATTTCCATCCCAGGCGTTCTTTGTTATAGGAATGCCTTCGTAACAACTTTCTTTCTTGTATGGTTCACCGTAAACATGACGGAATTTTGACTCGCGAACAAATTTTTTTGGCATTTTGACGCTGGTCAAACCTCAGCTTCAGTTATTAGTATGGCAATGATTTCGAGCTACAAAAAGAGAAATTTAAGATAAGTGTGATTTTTTGTAATACCGAAAAAGGACGAAAAGCCACACCAAAACACAACAAACACAACACAACTGAAAAAATTCAGATGCAAAGGAGACTGCAGAACAAGGCAGAACAGAACAGAACAGAACAGAACAGAACAGAACAGAACAGAACAGAACAGAACAGAACAGAACAGAACAGAACAGAACAGAACAGAACAGAACAGAACAGAACAGAACAGAACAGAACAGAACAGAACAGAACAGAACAGAACAGAACAGAACAGAACAGAACAGAACAGAACAGAACAGAACAGAACAGAACAGAACAGAACAGAACAGGACAAAACAGGAAAAAACAGGACAGAACAGAACACACAAAACATAGCAAACACTTGAAAAAAATTCAAAAAGGGCCGAAAAGCCAAGTGATACTAACCTTGTCTTATGGATGCTACCTTGGCTCAAACCGCAATGATATCTCTCATAAATGAACGTATAGACCTAGGCCAGTATTTTCTTCTCCTCAATACACTCGATCAATGTACCCTCCTTCGATTTTTGATATAAAAACCTGCGTTTTGCAATGATAGCAAACTCTGAGTTTGATTCAAACTGATGATGTAATGCAAACAACCTGTCTCCCAAAAGCATGTTTTATAGCCGCCTTGAAGCATGTTTTTGAGTCTCTTATCCGTGAAAGCCTCTTTACCCCCTGTTTCACATCTTTAGAGCATGCGCTTTAACAGTTCCACTCTAAGCGCATACTCAGATTAAATGTCCTGGAGATAGCAAGTCAGAAACATGCTGAAAGCACATTATGCCGAGCATGTTGCACTCTACTCTCACAGTTAGTCTATTGACTGGTGAATCGCATTAGATATAAATAATATATCTATTTGCTTCAAGTACAATTTAACGCTGGTCATAGCGAATGGAATTTACATGAATTTGCACGTGTGGTATTTATCAACCGGCAGCTTCCTTTGATGACAACTGTTTATTGACAGGTGCCGATGAAGCAGGGAGCGGCTACGTAATAGTTGGACACAGTGGAGGAGCGCACAATCGCAAGTGGACAAGCGGGAAGAATAATATGGCTGATAAGGTCTTTATACTTCATCAATCAAGTTTCCCACACCCTCCCTTGATGTGGCTTTTGTGGTGTCGTGATGACTGGCGATCTGAACAACACCGGTTCAAATCCTCATTCTATAAATAACACTTTTTAGAGTAACCAGTGGCTAATATAAGACTATAAACCACCTCATTTATTTAGGGCTACTTTGCTTAAATGGTAGAGTAACCACTAACTAATGGCATACTGTAAACCACCTCATTTACGTAGGAATACTGTGTTAAATTTGTAGAGTAACCATTAGCTGATAACAGACTGTAAACCATGTAATTTAGAAAGGGCTACTGTGGTAAACGTTATAGAGTAGCCAGTAGCTTATATGACACTATAAACCACCTCATTTATTTAGGGCTACTTTGCTTAATTGGTAGAATATGCTCTGATTAATAACAGACTGTAAACCACCACCTTTTTTGGTACAACACCCCGAATCGATCGCTCCTAAGTTCCTTATTATTCTCGTTCTGGCGACGAGTCCATTCATTGTCATGGAAACGTCTTGACTTGCTCAGCTGTTGTTGTTAGGCCAATTTCTTTCAGAAGGCAATCCGTCGGAAATTATGTATTTCGCAAGAAATCCAACTTATTGATGTCTTTCAGATTACAGAAAATTTCATGGTAAGATTTTTTCTAATTTTCACGGCAAATCGCTTTTTATTGTTGCTTTTTGCTTGAATGGGTTATAAAGTTCGAAATTTTCTAAACGATTCAACTCAAAAAACATTAAATTTTTCATTCTTGCGACAAAACTTAAATAAGGCAGTGTTTAGCCATCAAACTTAAACTTTCGCTGCTAAATGGAGGATTTCGACATTAACTTTCTTGATTTGCAAGTTTCTTGCAAAAAATTAACTATTTTTACCGCCTTTCCTTGGTATTCCAAACCTTTGGCATCAGTCCCCTGAATGCTGAGATTAACGAAAAAATTTATGCTAGGCCTTACTTCATCAACTGCAAGCAAAAATTTTCATAACAGCTGTTTTTCTAACGCATAGCATCAGGGATGCCTGCTGCAACCAAGGCAGGAGGGGGGAGGCAGGCAAGCTAGTGCAAAGTAAGGGCAGAACATGTGGAAGGTAAACGTCAGGGTAATTTTCTTGCGGTAAGAGGGGCATTGCCTCTGTTGCTTCTGCTGCAGGCATCCTTGCATTCGGAGATGGCAATAGGGGGTGTGGCGGGTGTCACACCCCTCCACTTTTTCTGAGTTGGTCCAAATATTTTCTATGTATACAGAAACCTTCCAAAATCACAGAAACCTACCTAATTTATTTTGTTACAACCAGCTGATCCCAAATAAAAAGGATAATGAAAGTCGGTTGAGCTCGCAAACACATTCCCTAGCCTAAAAATTTAATGTGTACTCCTGCTTGCATGATATAAGAAGGGGGGTGATTCTTAAGATTAATAGGGCTGTAATTTCAGCATTCCTCGTGAATTTAATTTCTTTGTTGTAGAAATTTCACCATTGAAACAACACATGAGCATTTTAAGATATGTTATTATGCAGTCATGTGAGAAAATTTCCAGATGGATTCAAAATTCAAGGTGAAAATTATTGGCGGCAAGCTAGTTCACGTGCCTGACTTTGACTATGTAAGAGAATACGGTAGCAACAATCTTCAACAGAAACATTGGAATCTTCCACAGAGATATGGCAATTTACCCCAATCAAACCAGCCAAAGATCTCATCGAGATATCAAGCTAAATATTTAGAGTCCAATGTACACCAAAGACATGATGGCAGATCGTACAAAGATATGTCATATGTGAGCAGGAGTCTTCCAAATGATGCAAGACCTGGTAATGCAATGTCTGTTGGTGCTTACAACACCAGGGGAAATCTGACACAGTACAGCTTAAATTTAGACCAAAGAGTAAACAATCAGCTTGAAGCTGAGAGAAATAAAAGGAGGGCTCAAGAACAACTTTATAACTCTTCATTAGCCTTGGATCCTGTGGCTGCAGGTAATTGTTTTTTTCTTATAGCACACCATTAATTTTTTTATAAGAAACTACACATCTTTATAGGAAAGTAGGGTAAGACCCCAGTACTTCAACTTTCTTAGCAATCCCACAACTCACTATCACAAGAGAGCCAGGCTGGCTGGTAAAGGGGGCTGAATTTTCTTCAGGTTATAGCTCAAGCTCAGCATAATAATAGTGTGCCTGTGCCTAGATTAATTCATGGTTTTCAGCTCAACAAACCAGGCTAAGAAAGCTTCATGTGATAGTGAGCCTATCATAGCCTAGTAAAGCGGGCCAGCCCAGTTAACTGAGTTCATATGATAAGGCCTTAATCTAATGTGGTTTTTTAACATATATTTGAAGCGTTCATGCAAAGAAGTCTCCTTCATGATAACAGGTCTGGAATCTAACAGCAATTTTTAATAAAATGATTAAACATTTCTAGATGGCAATGATGTTGATGATTCTATAGAAGCGGAAGTTGAAGACACTGCACTATCAAAGCAAGTTGCAGACTGCCTTCAACACACAAACAAACAGAAAATAGCTTACGCACTTAGGGCAATGAAAAGACTGGACACAGCTGGTAATGGTTATATTACAGTTAGAGAGTTCAGGGATGTACTTTTGATGTATCAGATATTTATAATTGGCGGAGCGTTGGAGAAATTGATTGAAAAATACAAGAGCAATGGTGGAAAGATCAATTATACACGATTATGGAACTTTGTGTCAAGTGAGTATGAGAAAGATTGACATCACAGCTTGCGTTTAGTTGCTAAGGCCTCCCCCCGGACCCTCCTAGCCCCTTCAAGCAACTTGATATAATGTCTGGAAATTCTGGACTATGTCCACTTTTACTGATTTGTAAACTTTTTCTTTTTAATAGTTGCTATAGTTGCTTTCAAAGGGAGACTAAGGGGCGGATTCCAAGAATCCGGACCATATGATAAGCATATAATATATATACCATATTATAGTACTCATCATGGGGATCATGAATATGCCATAATATCTGGGGTAGGGTTAGGGTTAGGGTTAGGGTTGGGGTTAGAAGACCGTTAAACAATAGAAAAAGCACGTGACCCATTGTTTTTCTCGTGTTCCACGCCGGAGATCTTCGGGCCCAAGTGTATGAAATGCACTAACCTTAACACTAACCCTAACCCTACCCCAGATATTATGGCATATTCATGATCCCCATGATGAGTACTATAATATGGTATATATATTATATGCTTATCATATGGTCCGGATTCTTGGATTCCGCCGACTAAGGATGGTGATGATGATATTTTATTTTGTCAAAACTCAGTTCATTACACATAAGTGGATAATAAAAATGATAATATTGTAATGGCGATGAACACGTTGATTGTTTGAAAATGCCCCATATTTTGCTTGTCCGATAAAGAAGACTCTTCATTTCTAATTGAATACTTCCTCCTCCATTCAGGTTCCTTTGATTCGAGGGATGGTCTTCAGAACTCCACGTCATCCATTGCGGAGGAGTCCGACGAAGAAAGAAAGTTACGAGAAGCAAAAGCCAACATACAAAAAAGCCTTCGAGTTTATGCACAAAAACACAAGGAGACGTTTGACTTCACGGAAATGGAAAAGTCTCTTCAACATTGCGATAGGAGTGGTACACGCCTTATGCATGAAAATGAGGTATTTTACCACGTAGTTAACGGGGGTGGGGTGGGGTATTTTGAATTCAGGTGTGTTACTATCAAATAACTGGTCGATTCAAATTAAATCATTGCAAAGCTCGATTAATGACAATTTTCCACCAAATTCATTCTTTTCAAGTCTCGTGTCGTAGAGATCCTATTCGTGTTTGTTTCCCTTTTCCTTTCTTTCTTCTCTTCTCTTTTCCTTTCTTTTCTTTTCTTTTCGTTTCTCTTCTTTCCCTTCCCTTTCTTTTCTTCTCTTTTGTTTTAATTCATTTTCTTTTCTTTATTTCCTTTTCCTTTTCTTTTCTTTTCTTTTTCTCTATATTTCCCTTATCTTTTCCTTTTTTTTCTGGTTTTCTTCTCTTTTTTTCTTTTCTTCTATTTTTGGTTTTCTCTTCTCCTCTTCTTTACTTTTCTCTTCTTTTCTGTCCGCCTGTCCACTTTGTATATAGACTTGGTTAACGTCTAGTACTAGAGGGTAGTCATTATACAATTGCCCCTTCTTGGTCATCCTTATGTTATATGGTAAATTTTCCATGTATAGTTCAATAACATAGAAATAATAAACGGAGGTGACATGGTCCACCGAGACGCCGGATACTTGGCTGTATTATTGATTTGATAAACTTGTTTCAGATGAAGATTATATGCGGACATTATTTGCCAATCGATAACCAATACCTCGATGCGTTGTTGAAGGAATGTGACCCACAAAACAACGGATGGATCAAGTATGTATTTTCAAAGTTTCATTTTCAATTCAATCTGCACTGGCCAGTTGTGTAATTTTTGACGTCATTTAAGGGGGAAGGGCACTTAAAAGGGTGGCTCAGCCTCTAAACTAAACGTTTTTTATAAGGTTAGTACTCAGCTCCTCAAAAAGTTAAGAAATTTCAATACTGAGTTTCTCCAACCTGAGAAAGAAAACGCTTGTTTCTTATAAGAAAGTGGTCAATAAGAAAGTAGTACTCAGCTACTCAAAAAGTAAAGAAAGTTCAGTACTGAGTTTCTCCAACCTGAGAAAGTAAACGCTTGTTTCTTAAAAGAAAGTGGTCAATAAGAAAGTAGTACTCGGCTCCTCAAAAGCAAAGCTGGCTGAGTAATCGTCTCGCCTTGTCCTGCAATTTTAAAGATTTTCGGTAGTCAGCATTTTATTAACTTTTCTTTTGCGATTTTAGCTACCAGTTAGTCTTGCATAGTCTAAAAGATGCGCAGCCGACCTACCTTCCTCCGCTCAAACACACCCGAAGAGGAACGTACACAATTGAAGACGATGATGCCATCATTCCACCCCCTGATTTAGACAATGACAGGGGCAAGAAAAATATTGAGTACAATCACCGGACTGCTTTAGAAAATGGAACGAGAGCCAAGGAACACCAGGACCCAAACAATCTGAAGGCAAACGGTAAGTTAAAATTTATGAGCGTACTTTTATCTACTTTTACTTCTGCAGTTCTATTCTGGTTATACTTATTGTAAATTCTAGGTTTTGACTTTGATTAATTATAGACAAGGTAGTTTATGCAGGGATTTGCACACATAAAACTGAAGACTTTTCATAGTGTGACAGTGAACCTGGATCTAGAAAGATACGCGACCTTGCGACCTCAGGGAGCGTAGGAAGGTTTGTGGAAAAGGGGAAAAATATGGAAGGAAAATTTGCAAATATCCACATTCTGATTGACATTAAATTGAATTTAACTCTGAGTAAAATTTTCTTTCTATTGTAAATGTCTTATTTGTCTCAGACTAAACATTCGTTATTGAAAATGCTAGTTTTTTTTATCAATGGTCTTTTCGTAGAAGTATTTTACTTGCGGGCCGAAAAAAGTTAGGGGTTTTGAAGCCAATTTTGCGGTCAAAACAAGGTTTGATGGTTTTCTGAGCTCTACAGAATAGGCCATTCCAGCTCATGATCTTGTGTTTACATTGCAGGCAACAAGTTTGCAAACAACAACAACAACAACTTAAGCAGCAACAACAACAACTTAAGCGAAAACAAGAACAACAACAACAACTTCTCAATCAACAAGAAAAACATGGACATTTCAAACAGTTCAATACAAAACAGGCACCTCAAAGGGGCCAGCGAACGATATGAAACGGAGTCTCCGCGACGAAGATGGCACGAAAGCGAAGAATCGTGGAGGAAACGGAAACGAAGAGGGATCGTGCACGAGTATCATCGTGAAACACGAAAGCATAGGGCTCGGAAGAAATGGGAACATTCTGCCCCCGTCAGAAGTCTGAGAGACGCTGATAAAGAAGGTAATGAGTAATATAAATGTTCGTATGAAGACTTTCTGAGCCGGGGGTTCTTCCTATAAATCTTTTGGGAAAGGCTTTGCGACTGTAGTTGGTCTGTTCTTGTGGAGATGATAGATTGGAGGGTTTGGCTTATACAAATATTTCCAAAAAATTATTGTTTTAACACCAAATATCCATTTTCCTTAGGTTCTTTTATGTCTGATGACTGGGACGATTCCGAGGATGCTTAATACCATGTGTTAATCGAAAAAGAAAGCATCGGTTATGCCGACCAGTTCGATATCCACACGAGGCTGTTAAATGATGGTGGTCACTATCGAAGTGGTACCAGTTTGGCTCAGTTCAAATCATAGATAAGAAAATCTATTGGCAAAATTCAAGGATAGCTTATCCTCAAATCAGGGGCGCACATCCATTTGTTGGTGGGGGTGTTCTCTAGATGGACCCACTTCCATTTTATCTTTTATTTGGGATCGACTGGGTGTGATAAATTAAAGTAGCAAGGAGATGGATTTTTGATCTGATATGTTCTTGACCAACTTGCAAAAATTGTTATGTTGTGGTTATCTAGCCTGCGCGCAGACTTTGCTGGTGCTACGAGGGAGGAAAAAGAACATCCTGTAAAGTCTGTGAAACGCCGCATAGTTTCAACTTCTGACTTACTGCGCCTTTCCAACGCAGCGACATGAATATTGCGCAACAAACAATGCCTGTAGAGTAAAGTCTGTAGGCTGGCTATGGTTATCTTGATTTTATTAAATAGTGACTTTTTATGTTAGTTTGTAGACCAATTTATTTTTATATAAAAAAATCATTGGACCGACTAATAAAATGTATGGGGGTGCAATACCCCCACACCCCTCCACATCCCTCTACACTTCTCCTTATGTGCGTTCCTGACTCGCGTTGATTTTTATGGTCAACTGGAGATTATGTTTTATACATTAAATTGAAGAATGTTACTGTAGAAGTTAATAATAGCGCCCACACAAGGGCTAATTCACAATTTAGGCTTATACAACAAATTATCATGTAAAAATTATCACATTTGAGACTCTAATTTGTGAAAATTTGAGAAGTAATGTTTAATGTTGGAAGGTACTTTTCTTTCCGACACCTCTCAAAGCATGGAAACGTTGGCTCATTACCAAAATTCAGACGGAAAGACATACCCATTGTAACAAGTGCATTGAAGATAAACAGCTAACAACGCATCTACGATATTTAAAGTCCTTTTGTCCTCGGTAATCTCGAATGTACCACCGTGTACTCGAACCGCTTTTAAAAGTTTAATCATGTCAAGTTTGACCCTATATCTATCATTTACATACATCATGGCAAGCATTCCTCAAGAATCCGGTTTGCAGCCTATTATTTTGTTCTTTACTTTACTTGTTACATTCAACCAGCTTGCCTTATAATTCAACGCCTATTGTATATAAATGCCGCATATATTATATCATATTAAATGAGAAAGAAATCAAGACCTGCAGAAGAACAAAAATACAACAACGATTAGAATTACTGAATTCAATCTGCTTTGTAATTTCATCATATTGTCAGTTTGATGTCTATACGAGGCTGTTCAAAAATGGTGGTCGCTATCCAATGTCACAAGTTTGGCTCAATTTAAATCAAAATTTAAGAAATCTATTAGTAAATTAGATGATAGTTTATTTTCGAATCAAAGGCGCGCATCGAGTTAAAATGGGCCTGGCGGTTTAAGAGTCCTAGCTTCTCCTGATAACTAGGGGGCTAGATTGATCGGTGCTGCTCAAGGATAATACGACGAAATTTTCGCTGATACATCTTTCTACTCGCCCAGAAAAAGGGTAAGGGAGACGGCCAGGGCTACAGACCCCTCGGACCCTCTGGTGCCACCCCTGGAGAAGGCTAGGAAGGAGAGAGTTGAAAAGGAAGCGACAGAAGGACGGAAAGGCGAAGAGCCAAGGGCAGCAAAGCAGGGCTGGCGCCAGGCATTGCCCGACGGGGGCTAGGTTCCCGACAGAGGAGCTATATAACCGAATATAAGGTATCTTTTAAGCAAAAGAAGACAATTTTCCGTTAAACTTTCCCCGACAGAGGAGCTCATACTCCCCGACGGGGGATACAGCCCCCTCAGTCCTCCTCTAGCGCAACCCCTGCAACAAATGTTCCGATCCAGACCACAAAGGCAATAGCGATAAAAAATACCAAAATTTCTCGCATTGCAATGTAATCATATTGCCGGCTTACAAACAAAAAAAAATAAAACGAAAAAATGCTTTATTTCAGTCTCGAGTCATCTTCTAAAAGACCTTAAGATCCTCTGTAAGTCGTGTAAGAATACGGTGTGGCCAGAAGAGGGACATGATAATGCTGTTTTGGGTCCTTGATTCTGAATACAATATCGGCATACGGGTGAAAATAGTCCTTTCCTTCCTTTTTGAAGTAAGATGCAAGGTCGAAAGATAGTTTGTATATCCCTGGAAATGAATGGTTTTGCTATTAATACAAATGCAAGAGCGCTGGGCCGCCTCAAAAAGAGGGGGGGGGGGTAGCTGGATGCAGCCTATTCATTATTATTATCAATTTATTTAATGTTGGATATAAAATACAGTAGCTTGATAAAAATGTAGCTAAGAAATCCCAACGTTCAAAGAAGTATATACAAATTTACATAAGAAGATAAAATGTTTACAATATATATATATATATATATATATATATTCATAAAGATAAACAATATATATATATATATATATATATTCATAAAGATAAACAATATATATAAATATATATTCATAAAGATAAACAATATATATAAATATATATTCATAAAGATAAACAATATATATATATATATATATATATATATATATTCATAAAGATAAACAATATATATATATATATATATTCATAAAGATAAACAAAATACATAAATATATATTCATAAAGATAAACAATATATATAAATATATATTCATAAAGATAAACAATATATATATATATATATTCATAAAGATAAACAATATATATATATAGATATTAAAAATATACAAAATTTACTAGGACACGAGTCACTTCAAAATTAAGCAGCTCGAGGGCTCAATGAAGGAGCTGTAAGCAGTAAGCAAAGCTATAGCTTGAGTCATTTTGAAATTAAGCAACTTCAAGGCTTGATGAAGGAGCTGTAGATATGTAAGCAACATGTTAATAAGCAACTAGGGCTTGAGTCACTTAAGCATTAAAAAACTTGAGGGCTCAATGAAGGAACGGCAAGCAAGTAAGCAACGGGTTAAGCGACTGGAATGATTTGAAATTAAGCAACTTAAGAATTGAATAAGGAGCTGTTTGCAACTGGGGCCAGGTTGGCTTCAGCTCGAGCCAAATTCTTGTAAGCATGAAAATTCTCAATAAAAACAGGGCGTCAGAGCCGAAGCCAATTGGGTGCTGGGGGGTAAAGCGCCCACTCAGGGACCATAAGTTTCCATTTCGTCGGAAATTTGACCTGATTTAAGCAATAAGCTATTGTTCTTAAACAATGGATCTATTGTTTTGCAGTCAATCGTCGGAAATTGTCGGAAATTTTTTCGTTCTTGCCCCCCTTTTCGGTAAAGGCTGGATTCGGCCTTGCAGTGCCTGCTTAATCATGAAAATCCACTTACCTGGAGTGAATCTCTCTTGGGAGATGAGATACCCGAGTCTGCCATCTTCGTTGCTTGTACCAACTTTGACTGCCACCCAAATGCCGCGTCTATACTTAAACAGCTTGATTTGAATGCCTTGCCCGGGAAGGCCCTTAGACAAGTCAAGCACGTGGGTTGTTAGCGGGTTGCCCGAGGGCTCCACTGGCTTGATGTTTGCATTAAAAGCAGCGATGAAGAGAAAAATGCAAAGAAGCTTCAAGGCAGTCATCTGTAAATAAAGTAAATAGTGAATATATTGCTGATCTTAACAAAACAGTACGCTAATAAAGAACTGTAGCAAGAGTCATTGAAAATTAAGCAAATAAATGGCTCAATTAAGGAGATGTAAGCAGCTAGGGTTAGAGCCATTGAAAATTAAGCAACGAAAAGGCTCAGTTAAGGAGTTGCAAGTAACTGTAGGTAGTGGCATTGATAAACAATACGATACAATCGCGAGTCGCCCGGAGATTGAGATTCGAGAACAAATTAACTGAGGCTGAAGCACTGTCGTAAAATGTGATTTCGGACAAACATTAAGATGACGCTTTCAATGAAAATATTGACATGAACTGTCATTTTCTTGTTACTTGAGGAGAATTACAAAAAGAGTTTCTATGGTATTTGAATCGTCAAATAAAAAAAGCTTTACGATACTAACCTTAGCAAGTTGTGCAATCTTCGAAGACGAGACGAATGGTGCGGTTCTGCGGTTTCCACCAGGCAATCCTGTTGAATATTATCCAATATTGTTCTTTACCACTGCGGAAGGAACTGTTGCCCGTGCTAAAACGCAGAACAAAAGAGATTGCGGAAATCGATGGACAAGGGCTAAATATGAAGGGGAGCTTAATAGAGAGGGTGCTTAGAGAGGGGAGCCAAATACACAGGGGGCGTAACAGAAAGGGGGCTTGGTAAAAGGAGGACTTTATTTAAAAATGATAGGGACTTAATAAAAAAAGGTGCTAAGTCGTAGAGTAGGGGGCTTCACAAAGAGAGGGCCCTAATAGAGAGAAGGGCTAAATACAGAGACTGCTTTAATAGATAGAAGGGCTTAAGAGAGAGGAGGACTCAATAGAGAGAGGGACACAGTGGAGAGGAGAGGGGGTTTCATAGAGAGTGGGACCAAATAGAGAGAGAAGGCGTAAAAGTTTTTTCTAAGAGCACATCAAAATTTCAGTTGTTCTGCTCGTTCCATGTTTTAGTGTGTTTACTTCTGCTACACAGGCACAGGTACAGTATCATGTTTGGCCAACATCTGGCCGCAAACATTGATCCGTATTTCCGTTGTTCTTCCTTGTTCGTTGATAAATTGACGCCGAGTTGAAAGCGATTTGCTTGATACATCCGGAGAGACCAGCACCAGAAGTAAACCTGAAGGCTGTTTGCTTTGAACATTTCTGCATTTTGATTCACAAGGTAAGTGTCACATCCCGTCAATTTATGAGAAGCCCATGAAGTTGAAGCATGAATCAATACATTTTATTTTGATAAAAAACAGATAAAAGGGGATTTCGTCAGATCATCAAACTTGGCAACAGAAGACAAAATCCATCCTGTGAAACGTAAAACTCGAAATTCTACAGTCTGTGACGCAGGTAAAAACTTGTTGATCTTATCTAGAGGTGCCATGAGAGGAGAGCTCGAGGGGCACAACCCCTTTGCTTAATTCAGTTTGCTCTTGTAAGAGGGGGGGGGGGTTAACCCTCTTTAGCAAGAATTGGTAAGGGTTGGTGAATGTTTCCGAAAGTTCCCAAGGACACCCTATCGGAAGCAAAATATTCTAAAGGAAAAGACTATTGGCACTTGCCGAAAATTGAAAGTCTTTGCTTGAAAATTGTATTGAAAAACCGTTGCCAGATAGGGTGTGGATAAAAACATATGAATTTGAAAGAGACTTTGCAGTTAACGATGATGATGATAATGATGATGATGATGATAATGATGATGATGATGATGATAATGATGATGATGATGATAATGATGATGATAATGATGATGATGATGATGATGATGTATATAATAATGATTGATGATGATGGTGATTATGATGATGTATATAATAATGATTGATGATGATGATGATGATGATTATGATGATGATGATTCTCCTAAACTAATTCTCCTAATCATTCTTAATGTTTTTCTTCTTCACCTCCTTATAGGTAAGATGTATCACTCCACATTCCTAGCCTCTGTGCTGCTTGCTATCACCTGCGCAGGAGCATTGACAAGTGCATCAGGTGCAGTCGTCTATCCCATGATCACTCACGTCTTAGATGTGTCAAAAGGAAGGCCTGGTAACGGAATTAGAACTCAGTTCTACAGGCAAGATGAGAATGGTTGGACCCGCTTTCAAGACAGTTTTACCAATTCCAATGGGAGGCTCAACGACTTGATTCCGAGGCAAAACTTTACCTCTGGTATTGCAGATTTCCATATTTCATAAATTTAGACACGAGACGCCCTTCCAGGGGGTTGTGTTTTCTAAAATCTTACTCTTCAAAAACATTTTCAGAATGAATAATCTTTCGCAGGGAAAAAAATTAGAAGCTAACCCTTCAACCCCCGGTAATAACACACCTGTCAATTACATCAAAGGTTTCTGGTAGGTTTGTAAGTGGGTACAAGAATTTGTAATATTTGGGCAAAGAATTTTCACAAATGTTAAGAGGCAGGTTTACCCAGGAATTGAAGAGATTAGTCTCCCTTTTCTAAGAAAAAACTTATTCTCGTTAATGGTTTAGGGTCATTGTGCCCAGGGCCGCCGAGAGGGAGGGGCAGAGGGGGCAGTTTGCCACAGGGCCTCAGGCTCCAAGGGGCCTCATCAACTAATATCAAAATTTTTTTCATAGCCTCTTTAAATGTATTCAAGGAACATCCCAATAGGAGCAGCCTATAAGGTTCTATGAGTGCCTCCAGATTCAGTTCTCCAAATTTCCTTGCTTTCTGCTCCTTCTACTTGCTTTGATCATAGACACAAGGCCCCGAAAACCTCACGGCGGCCCTGATTGTGCCAAATGTTTCCTCAGTGGATAAATGTTTTTTTAATGAAATTTATTAAAATGAAGTCTGCCAAAGTTGACGCATTGATTGAAGCTCTGATTTGGTTTTAGGAACATACAAACTAGTTTACCATCTTGGAAAATATTTCACCAAAGAGGGCAAAGATTACTACCATCCTAGGGCTGACGTCGTCTTTAACATCGATGATCCCAAAAAATTGTACCAAGTTACTCTTATTGTGACCCCGTTCTCCTACGTCGTGTCAAGTGTGCGCAGAATCGAGCGTCAAAGATCAAAGGCCAAGAAGGTCGGATCTGGAGGTCAAAAGGTCAAAGGATAGAGTGCAATCTTCGCTTCTCTGCATCATCTTTAGAATGATTTCATTGATTTATTGTGATTTTTTCTGGTATTCCGCTGCATTGTGATCCACTTTAAAGAGAGTGAAGAAACTCTGCCTCATGAAAGAACAAAGGATATTTGTTTGCTACCACTCTCCTTGGAATCAAAGACTTGCCTCTTCAAATACTTCTAACAAGGTCTTTAACTATCAGCAAAAATATGACTTGTTTATACAGTAGATGCCTTTAATGGAAATTAAATTTATTTTTCAATAAATTACATAAATAAAATGTAAACTAGAATCTAATAAAAAATCGACGAAATTTCATTGCATTGATACAAGTGACTTCTTTTTACAATTTGCCATCTTCAAACCGGAGACTCCCTGATCCCCCGCGTTGCCCCGTCCTTTTTCACCCCATCAATACCAGGCTACCCCCGTCCAGAAACTACCTCGTCTGAAAATGCAGAATCGAGGCTACAAAAAGGCGGGAAATGAATCAAAGGCCTTCTGTCTTCTACAAATTCTCAGTTTTTAGGGCAATATTCAAATTGACGAAATGGTAAGAACAAGAGCTGACAGTTCCGTTAGAAAAGGTGAGTAGAATTTCTCAAGCCCTTGACCGCCATGGGTTCTTTTTCATCGTTAGCAGGCTATGCGTTATTTCGCATTCAGTCAGTTAGGCCTAATGTTTTGCCAGTCTGCAGAGCGTGGCAACTGCACGCACAAACAAGAAAATTTGCAGCAGATCGATGTGCACCCTAAAAATCAGGCTTTGCACGCGCCCATTGTATGCAAATAGGCCCAATCTAGGTTCTCCTGAAGTTTCATACTACCTAAAGCGACTTGGTGCACCCGAGAGAACAGATGTGCACGCCGTGCACCCCCCCCCCCACTTTTTACCTCGCACGCGCAAGATCTCGTCGAGTTCTGCCATGCTCTGCAGACTGTAGTTGGTGAATTACATTTTCCCCTTTTGAAAAATATTTCCACAGCCTTTATTTTCTAAGCTAACTCCCCTGCATCTAGGAAATTATTGTACAGTCTTGCTCTCTATTATTCTTCTTAATATTTATCTATCATTCTTTATTTTTTACTCAACGTTTTGAATTACAAAGCAGTGATTAAATCTGATAACACTGCAATCTTGCAGCTGTAGCAGCAAAAGCACCAAGGAAGCAAGTTGGAAGTTCAAGTAGTGCTGGTTCCAGTTCTAAAACTCCATCAAAGAAGGGAAATTATTCATCTGGGGGAGGAGGAAACGCACTTCGGGTTTGTGATATTCCTGCATGGCAGAAAGGTTTGTTCTTTATTAAGACAGTTTTTTGGTTATTTTTTGTTTGTTTTTGTCATTTATTTGTTATATTTATTTGTTAACTAAGGTGGGTTCCTGGCAGCTATCACGCTGAAGAGGGCTTGGAGGGCTGAGGCCAATTTTCCAATCTCAAAAAGGGTTGGCTGAACAGCAGTCTCAAACAACAAAGATCTTGGCCATCACTCCTTTGCTACATTTCCACTAAGTTTTACTTTCCCTTGGGAGTTTTGAACAGGGCCGATACCAATGGGGGGGGGGGGGGCGGAGCACCCAAAGGACCACAAACAGTTATTTCGTCGAAAATTCTACCTGATTTAAACAATAGATTAAACAATTGATCTATTGTTTTGCAGTCAATTGTTGGAAATTTTGTCTTTTTTGCCCCCATGTTCAGATATCGCTGGATTCAGCACTGGTTTTGATTTGCTGAGAAAATAAAATCACAATCCTTGAAATACTAGGAAGTTAAAAAATTTATTAGAAATCCTTCAGCTTGGTAACTTTAAAACTCTTTCAAGAAAACCAATAAGGAAGAGGAAAGCTAGGTACCTTGAGGAAAGAAAGATGCATAAAAAATGTTTTATATTCTCTTTGGTATGAAGTAACAAATTATGCCTTTGACTCAATCTTTAACATTCTTAATTAAGGTATCAGTGAGTTTTACCCAAAACTTAAATCACAAAAGAAAACAAGTGACAGTGTGGCCGAATCAGGGGGTAATGAAGAGAAGCCAAGCTCAGCAGCTGCCAGTTCTGGTTGTCAGCCTGGAAGTAGCTTGGATGCTGGTAATGGAGAGCAGATGGAATGCCAAACAGGTGAGGGTGGTTCTAATTCACCTGCAGAGCAAACTCAATGTCAGCCTGGAAGTAGCTCAGATGCTGGTAATGGAGAGCAGATGGAATGTGAAGCAAGTGAGGGTGGTTCTAATATATCTGCCAAACAAACTGAGGTGGTGCAAGAAACAGACAGAAATATACAGGACAATGATAATGAGGATAAAGAGAAGGTCTCTGAACAAGGTGGAAGCTCTGTTGAAACAAGCAAAACCAACACTAATGGGAATGCTTTTGAAACTGTAAATGAAGCCGAAACAAGCCGTGTTATTAATGAAGGGGAACAGATGGGTGGAAGCAAGGTTGCAGATAATACTCCTCAAGCAGGCTGCTCGAGTTGAAAAGGGGATCTAAACTAACCTAAAGTTGTACTGGGATTTAATATTTTACCGCTGACTTTGCAGCAAAAGGGGATTTATGTATTTTGTGAATATTACATAAAGGTTGTGTGAAAAATTATGAGATAGAAAATGCGAGGAAATGATAAGAAAAAAGGGAAATTGTAGGCAATTGTAGTTTGTGGAGGGGCACCCTATTAAACTCTTGGCTAGAAGCAACAATTTTGAATTAACTCATTCCCCCTGAAGCCATTTGGAACTCATATACAGATAACTGTGGAAGAAAAAGGTTGAACGAAGGGGTTTTTGAACATTTTGGACATTTTTTTTCCATAAACTTGCAGTTCATGTCATCTGATTAACTTTGCAAATCTTGGCAATGTTGCCCCCTGGCATTTCTTTGGTTTAGAGTAACTTATACTGCACCATTTGGCTTCTACAGGGGGTATAAGTCAACACTTTTCCCAAGGGTGCTATCATCAAAAATGGTAGGAGCAAGGATTCCAACTAGCAATGTTTAGATTGACCACTGCACCACAGAGATCATTATTAAAGTATTAGACTCAATATATATCTGCAAAACACATATACAAAATACAGGCTATGAATTTCAGCAGGTAAATTGCTGTAGAGAAACAAAGATTGTTCGTTTTAAGAACTTTGAAGCTTTTTTGAGGAATTTTAACTTATACTTGTTATATATTGTAATGGTTGTTTTTATTCATTCATTTTTATAAAAAGATCAACAATTATTTGTTAATTTGTTTCCTTTACCTGCAGGGTACAGGAGAAGTTGTTTGGGGGGGGGGGGCACTAAATTTAAGAATACCAGGACATGTTGGAAAAACAGCTTTATCTCTGCTGGGTTCTCAAGCATAAGCCTGTAGTTCAAAGGGCAGTCTGTGCAAACTGGACAGATTTCTTGTTGAAAGGACTCCTTTCGATAGCCTGCATCGCAGACTATGAAAGTATCAATACACAGACTATGCAAACTCAATAGATTTCTTGTTCTCAGGATTCCCAATAACAGCCTAGGTTATTTAAGGTCTTAGAATTGCTAGACTTTTACCAAAGTGATTTTAAAAACTGCTTCACTAAAATACAAACAAAACTTAATACAAAATCAAAATGGTTTGAACTTTCTAGCAGTTCTAAGCAGCTCTATCTTCTTTTTATCCTCTTCAAACTTTCTTCTTAAAGTTGCAATGTGTTCACGTTTAGATTCCCTTTGTTGAAACGTATAAAAGTTGGCAAGTTCTTTCTTTTGCTTCTTTTTTCTTTCTCTTTTAGTCACTCTTTCCACAGCTGGTCCTAAATTTTTCTTTCCGTGCGTAACAACAGTCCAGCCTTCCTCATCAGGCTCATTTGCCAATCTTTCCAACTCCGCCTTCTCTTTGGCTTCCTTCATATCAAACTCTGTCATGTAATTATCAACTTTTCCTTGTACTTTTTCTGGATTTGGGTATTGCTTTTTATAATCTTCACACCATTTTTGGAGTCCCGTTTTTATAGACTTTCCCACCTGTGACATATAACTTACCTTTGTAAATTCAGTTTCAAGCAATTTTTCTACTGAATTTGACTGTTTGAACACAATGTAAGCAACCTGAAATGAAATCCAAAAAAGAATTTTTTTTTTATATATCAATATAAAAAGTTACAATATAATGCTACATTCTACTTTACTCTAATACTATACAATTCTACAAGGACTATACCATGAGGAGCAAAAGACAACGTCTACCCCATGGCAACACATTTTTTTATTTAGGACTGAACTGACTGCAAAGTGATAAATTGTTTGTAGTAGAATTTGAATCATGTGAAACTGAAACCTCGTTAAATAGCTGCAGGCATAATGTACCTTAAAGCAAAAGTGTTCTTTCGAAAATATCATATTCTTTCCATCTTCTACGGCATCCTGTACTGGTCCAGGGGCGTCTTGAATGAAAATTGCTTCGATAGGCCCATAACGACCGAATATGTTTTCCAATCCTCTTTTCATGCAATATGGCGGTACATTGACAACGAAAATTGTCCTATCCGAAGGCATAAGTTCGTTTTGCTTTTGATGTGTATGTTTCTTGAAATACATAAAATGAGGTGCCTTGACGCTCTTGTCAAAAGCCACGCTTATAATTTTGAAGCCTTGAATGGTCGCCATTTTGTCTTCCTCGTTGTGGCCTCACTTTTTTTGAAACTTGAATCGAGGTCGTTCCCATTCCGAAATTCCCCTCCCCTTTGGACAGGGGGCTAAATGGATTTATTAGGGGGGAAAGGGGCGTTCTTCTGATCAAATCTAAGGAATGACATTGAAATTGAATAATGCTCCATCTTCTCCTATTTACTTAGCTCTCGAATGTTTTAAGCAACAGGATTTATTCAAACTTAAGTTGTTGTCCTATGTCGATGAATGTGCAAATAAAATCTAGATCTCCATTCAAATAATCCTTCAGAAGTGACATCTTTCTGAGCCGTAAATTCACAGTGTTTGAACTCTGTAAGATATTTGGGTCCAAAGTCTTGCAACAGTATTCCTATCCAGGTCAAATAAGTATATCTATAAATACATTCCCTCAACTATCAGTCATTTAGAGTGCCCCTGCTGCAAGAAATTCCCTCCATACAATTCTCATTTTTTTCATGTTATTCTTGTACAATTGTAGTTTACACTTATTTTAACCAATTTAAATAGTATATCTTTCAAATTTTGCAATCTTAAATTTCGATATATGCAGTGCATTTAAACATTTAAAAGCTGTATTCAGAGACGTAGGAACAGGAGGGAAGTGTTCCTCCAAGTTTATAACCAATGTCATTTCGGAGTAAAAAGTGCCCTTTCAGAGAAGAGAAGTGCCCTTTTTAGAGCAGAGAAGTGCCTCTTTAGGTTGCATCTGTGTTCATGAAGGGCAATTTTGCTTGAAATTGGCAGAGGCAAGCCTAAGTAAGTGTTAAATGAGCAGAATAATAGAACAGTAAAATTTACCGACAACAACAGCGTACAGCCTAAGATTTACCGGCATGCCGATGGAGCCTTTTTCAGGGGATGTGACACCCCCACGCTACCCCCCTCCCCCCATAACGCCGGCCCTGTCTGTGATGTCTATTGATACGCTAGGCAAGGAAAGGATGTTTTCATAATATGGCTGCTGAACTACCTCCAATCTCAGCTGAATTAGCGCTTTCGCATTGAAAGTCGTGTACAAGAATTTTGGGCCTATCTAAGGGTCTAATAATGGGCACAAATAGACATCTCCATATATGGAACACATCTCCGGGTTGGCCTCGTTTCCGCAATCCACACCCAAGCGGAAACCGGCCGCCATATTTGCTGGAGAAATCACCTGTGGTAAGCTGCGGTCGTATTTAACTCACGAATTTGGGAGTTTACGTGCAAAAATCGCATTCAGGATAGAGTTTTGCACAAACGAAGGACTTGGGTGTTGGAGTTGTTGCTTTGTTTGAGGTGAGTCGCTCGCGTAACGGTTAGGAACCCGTATAGTATAGCCGAAAAATAATAGGCCTTATTATCAGTTTTGTAGAGGGAAACAGAGCTTGCTCTCACATTAATTGGATTTAACTGTCAACGCCCTATGTTGTTATTGCTTGTGGCAATTATCAAAAGCACCAGTTGTACACGGCTCGTGCCGTCTCTTTGTGCTCGTAATCTTGTTACCCCTGAAATGGTCCTCAACCTTTGACAAAAAGTTCTCGTAATCTGAAAATAGCGAAAGGTTTTGCTAACTCAATGTTCACTTTCTCGCCCAAGTGTAATTGCTCATGAATCATTGAAGGAATTATGGCTAAGGCTGGCTTATCTGACGATACAGGATTCCCTGTGCTTTTCCTGTTCATCCTCCTGTCCATTTTCCTCCTGGTAGTCGTCGTTATCATGTTTTTTCACTTTAAACAAATTCAAACTCATATTTCTTGCTGTTAACAGCTTTTAGTTATCACGATGAAAAGTTTAGAGTCGTAATTAATTATTAACCATGTTTGTCATTCCTTGTAAAAGTATTCTTGAACTGCTGTATAGAGTGTGGGAGTGTTTGACAAAGTGCCTGGTTCTGCCATTTCCTAGTGTCAACAAATACAGGAGGAACCCAAAGCAGCAAAAAAACGAAACGATATTTAATTCAAAATAGTGATAAATAAGAAAATAAGTAATTAGATAACAATCAAAATCAAAAGTTGAATATATTGTGTTCAGATGTTATGTTATGTTATGTTATGTTATGTTATGTTATGTTATGTTATGTTGTGTTATGTTATGTTTTGTTATGTTATGCTATTTTATGTTATACTATGTTATGCCATGTTTTGTTTTGTTATATTATATAAGGTTATCTTATGTAATGTTGTGATAGGTTATGTTATTTCATCTTATTTTGTGTTATGTTGGGTTCTTTTATCATTTTAATAATCTATGTTTTAAACTATTAATAAGAATTTTATTTCTAAAAACCTCCCTCTCTAGAGCCTTTTGTAATTAATTAAGCCTGATCAAATGGAGCTTAAAGGAGCTTAAGTATAACCAAACTAAGATCAATTGGTTTTTTAATTTTGCTATTAATATTTTATATCAGACTTGAGTTGTGGTTTTTGTGATAAAATGCCTTTTTTGTTTTAGAAAGTTGGTCAGCTGATCAAGTCTGATATGGCGCCCTTGGCTTTGAAAATCAATTTTGTAAAGCTGAAAACCGTGAAAACGTTTCAGGTAATATAGGTTTGCTTACTAATGTGTAGAAAAGTTCATTTCTATAATGAAATGGCTTCATATATTGATAGAAAGTAGCATAATATAGCAAGCAAGCAAACAATTTTTATGTGTTAATCCAGTCTGGGGCTCTGGCACCTATCAAGCTGATATGGGCCTGGAAGGGTGAATGTCTCTGCCTTTAGGATTTCGCCTGAGAGTCCATTCACCAACTGCCAATGGATGGCCAGCTGGGTTGGCTGAGCACAGAGAGAGAGTTTGGCTGTGGTCTTGAACCATGAACCTCTAGGCTGATGGGTTTTGCTGACCTAGGCCTTACCCACATGTCCATGCCATCATTGTTAATCCTATTGGAATTCAGCTTTTAGGCATTAAAAGCAGAGATGCTTGTTGCACTCCAGGACAGGGGGGCAAGGGGGCAAGGGGGCAAGGGGGCAAAACAGTGGAAATTAAGGGCAGAATATAAAAAAAGTGGAACAATCAGGCTTGTTTTCTGACAAGAGGAGGGCAGGGCCAAGGCAGCCATCTCCGACCAGGGGGGCAAGAAAGGCAAAATTTCCGAAACTTGACTGCAAAACAATAGATCCATTGTTTAATCTATTGTTTTAAATGAGGTCAAATTTCCAACAAAATGACAGTTTGTGGTCCTTGGGGGTGCTCTGCCCCCAGCCCCCCCCATTAGCTTTGACCCTGGAGGAGGGGCGTTGCACCCTTGTTGTAGGCATCCCTGGTTATTCATGCATCATTTAAAGGATCTAAGATATCAAAAATATTTCTCTTCTGCAGTTTGAGCCAAGCCAAACAGTGGCAGAGGTAATTAAACAAATTGTGGGGAAAGTACCAGATGCTGTCCCACAGAAAAGTAAGTATGCATTTCATCTTGTGGCTAATAATGGGATGACCCTGATAAAAGGCCATTTTTGTCAGATCCAAAGATTCTTGTAATGAGAGTTTGTAAAGAAAAAAATACAGGAAGGAAGTAGTACAGAGACAAACAAGACAATATGTGATGGAAAATAGCAGATAAAAGACAGTTTAAGTTGTTACTCCAAGTTTCACGCATGATGCAATCTTCAGACAACTCTTGTCTGCCTAAATCAACAGTTGTCTGAAGATCACATCAAGCATGGAACTTAAAGTAACAACCCAAACCATCTTGTTCTGTCACTAAGCAATGAATGATAATTTTATGATAATGTATGCATTGTTCATGATGTCTCAAGCCAAAGATAAGGCATTCATTCATTTCTTTCACCACTAAAGCCACCAATGAATTTGAATAGAGTAATTACCATTAAAGTCAGTGATGTAACCGACGTAGGTTGGGGCTAGGCAGTTCCTGCGGGCCCCAAAGCCTTGTGGTCCCAGAAGGGCCCATCAGAGGTTTTCAAGGGACAGGTTGTTTGCAATATTTGATAATACGTGCAAGTTATAAACAGATTCTTTGATCTTAATGACTAATGTGGCATTGACAATGGCGTCACCGACGTAGGTTAGGGTTAGTCAACTCCTACGGGCTCCAAAGCCTTGTGGTCCCAGAGGGGCCCACCAGAGGTTTTCACAGAACAGCTTGTTTGCAATATTTGATAATACGTGCAAGTTATAAACAGATTCTTTGATCTTAATGACTAATGTGGCATTGACAATGGCGTCACCGACGTAGGTTGGGGTTGGGCAACTTCTAATCGCACTTGCAAGATACAAATATATACTTTGACCTTAAGCATTTGCCTATTTCGCATTTTCTACCGTTTGAGGTTATTTTTTTACCATTGTTGATCTTTCAAGTAAATTTCGCACAGTATTCCTACCGTTGATTTGTTACTTTTGTCTAGATTTGGGAAAAGGCTAAGCGCGAGTGGTACCCCGAACAAAATATTACCAAGGGCCTCGAACCTTTTCGTAACGCCACTGTTTAGAGTCAACGTTTTTGTCTCACAAAGTCTTTTGAAGTGAGGAATGAAAATGTTAAGATCCAAATAATTGATTTGTAAACATTTTCTCTTAGGGCACTTTGACCAAAAATCTTTGTCTCAATGTCCTGGGCAGCTAACTTATAATTTTAATTTGAGAATCAAGTAGAATACCGTTAAAGCAGACCCTTACACCTGTAACTCGGACACTTGCCTAGTCGTCGGGATTCCATACCCCCCTTGGATTCAACGACCCCATCGAGACTACCGATTTATCGGACATTCGTACGCAAGGTGCAAGACCCACCCATTGGGATATTCCAATAAGACATTCGCTAAGTCAGGCGAATTTACTGTCCCCCCTGAAGGTCCAAGTTAACGGGATTCCGCTATATATTGAAATCATTTAACTCTTTCTTTGTACCTTTTATTACTGTCAAAGCTCTATTAAGCCCCCGGGGCTCATTAGAAAGTGGACTTATTAGACAGGAGGCTTATTAGAAAGGGGGCTTATTTGATAGGGGGCTTGTTATAAAAATTTGCAATCAAGGTTAAAAAATTGCTTCTTTGGTCTTTGATGGTCTAAAAATGCATAAAAAGTAGCTAGTCAGGAGCCACCAAATGCTTTTTATAAAGAGTGAGGATTTATAGTGCTTTTACAGTAATATATGTTTGGTTAGCTTATATTTGTTAATTGTAAATATATTACTGAGCTACATGAATTTGATAATTTTCTTCCAGATGAAGAATTTGGACTGTTTTATGCTGATGACGATCCAAAGAAATGCAACTGGTTGGAATGTGATAGGCCACTCGTATTCTACAGCCTCAAAGCGGGCGTAAGTGCGCCATTTTTTATTATACAAATGCCTTTTTGTATCTATTAAATCAAACCTGAAGTGTATCCAATGAGGGCCGTAGGGAAGCTCTTTTTTAATTTCATTGGATGCCCTGCAATACCTTGCAATAATCGCTGCAACATCCTACAAATCCATGCCACACCATGCAGCAAATGGGAAGCTCTTTCTTAATTCTATGGAGTGCCCTGCAATACCTTGCAATAATCGCTGCAACATCCTACAACTCAATGCAACACCATGCAGCAAAAGGGAAGCTCTTTTTTATTTTTATGGGGTGCCCTGCAATACCTTGCAATAATCGCTGCAACATCCTACAACTCTTTGCAACACCATGCAGCAAATGGGAAGCTCTTTTTTAATTTTATGGGATGCCCTGCAATACCTTGCAATAATCGCTGCAACATCCTACAAGTCTTTGCAACACCATGCAACAAATGGGAAGCTCTTTTTTAATTTCATTGGATGCCCTGCAATACCTTGCAATAATCGCCGCAGCATCCTACAACTCCATGCAACACCATGCAGCAAATGGGAAGCTCTTTCTTAATTTTATGGGATGCCTTGAAATACCTTGCAATAATCGCTGCAACATCCTACAACTCCATGCAACACCATGCAGCAAATGGGAAGCTCTTTCTTAATTTTATGGGGTGCCCTGCAATACCTTGCAATAATCGCCGCAGCATCCTACAACTCCATGCAACACCATGCAGCAAATGGGAAGCTCTTTTTTAATTTTATGGGGTGCCCTGCAATACCTTGCAATAATCGCTGCATCATCCTGCAATACTCTACAATACCATGGTGCTGTCCACAACACTCCCTGTAATGCTAAGCAATAAGGTTAAGGGGGTGTGACACCCCAGGGATAGTATTGTGTTTCCAAAACAAGGCGTTTTTGGCTATGAAGCGCATTTCGTCGGCAAATTTTGCTAACTTGTCAGCAAATTAAGGATTGTACGCCCATTTTGTCGGCATATTTTCATCGTAGGCACCCCCCCCCCTGAAACATCTAGCAACGGCCCTGTATCCAGTAGAAACGTGCAGAAAAACAACTTCAGACGAATTCCTTTGGGGTGCTCTTTTGAGACTCTTCTGGGAATTCCAGACAAAGGGCTTTTACGTGGTGCAAAGATGTGTTTTGAAACTGTAATATTACATATTCCTTCTATATTTGAAAGGAAAATAGTATGTAAGAATTTTAAGGCAAAGTATCGCTGAAATTTTGTCAATAATAATTGAAGAGTAAGCCTCAAGCTTTGTCAAGTTGATGGCTTAGAATATTGACTTGGTTCTTAGAATATTAAGTTGTAGTTTTTTCTTTTTTCTCCTTTGATGATATAACTTGTCGTTGAATTGTAATTGGCATGATGAGGGCTCGGTGACCTTGTGTCTTTCCTCGCCGTGAATGTCACTGTTAAGGGTAATTGTAGTTTAGTAGCTTTAGTTTTCTTAATTGATAAAAAAAACTTGTATCTGCTGTTCAAATTTTATCGCTTCGCCAGCAAGGATTGTTTGCAGCCCTTCATTTGAAAACCATATCGCATCCATACTGTTGATAAAATCACGTCTGTTTGCGTGATATGTACGGTAAAGTGTTCCATGTCTTCCAAGCCATCATTGTTGAGCACAAAGGGTTCAAATATCCCAAATATTCTTAAATTCATGAAAATTTAGCTTACTGAGTGAAACACGTAACTGGTCAGGATGGATAAGCCTTAAGGGTCTTGAATGTGGGAGACCAATTTTTGCTGTGGACGGATTATTGACTATAATTTTCCTGGAAAGTATGGCCACAAACAGTTACTATTTGAAATCTCTTATTTTCTTCGGCTACCAATCTCCTTATCATATCCAACAGTTCAAACCATTTCAAACCTGTCCCAATGGTTCTAGAGTTTTGTTATTTAAATATATCAATTTTGTTATGTAAATAAATATATTATTTAATATTTAATCATATTTTATGTGTTGCTTTAATTAACAAATTTCAACACGCTACAATATTATAATTGTATCATATTTTATTTTAGGATCAACTTGAATACAAAAATAAGCATCGCTACTTGAAAGTGAAAATGTTGGATGGTGCAATCAAAACAGTTATGGTATGCACGATAAAAATCTTTCTACATTTAATCATATATTTGCAAAGAAAGGTCTGCAACATCTTACAACACCATGCAACACCGTGCAACAAATGGGAAGCTCTTTGTTAATTTCATAGGATGCCCTGCAATACTTTGCATTTATCGCTGCAACATCCTACAACTCCATGAAACACCAAGCAAAACATGGGAAGATGTCTTTTAATTTTATGGGATGCCCTGCAATACCTTGCGATAATCGCTGCAACATCCTAGAACAGTCTACAACATTCTGTAATGCACAGCAATACCCTCTAATACTCTGCAACTTCCTTGAGCCGTCTGCAGCATCCTGCAATACTTTACAATACTACGGTGCTGCCTACAGCATCCTTGTATACTCCGCAACATTCTCTACAACGCTTTGCAACATTCTGTAATACCCTACCACAAATTGAAACCACTTTTCCAATGTCCTGCAAGACTCTTCGACCAACTGAAACTGCTTTCCTTATTTCTCGCGCCATTCTTTAAGATTCAGTACCCATTGAAACGATAGTTATAATTTTGAGAAACACCCTGCAACACCAGGAAATATAATGAAAAATAACATTCTTTTACCTTAGATAGACGACAGTAACAATGTTGGTAACGTGTTGCAGACAATTTGTGAAAGACTTGGTAATAATATTGCTTGCTATATTTTTAGGTTAAAATCTATCACAGTATCATAATTTACACATATCAATGCTGGGTACAAAATTCGATATAAAATTATATTTGTATATAGCTTTTAACCCTTTCGCACCCGGATTAATTTTCATTTAATTGTCAAAACCCATATAAATATTCTCTTTTCAGGGGGTAGCATAGTCAAATAAGTTAGGTGAAAGTGTAAACTATTATAGAAAACTGCGGTCAGAACATCTACTATATTTCGTACTTTACCCCCTGAAAAATGATCTTTTTCGGTGTTTGTCTTTGGGCCATATGGCCCTTCAGGGGGTGAAAGGGTAAATCAGATGGCTCCGATAAAGAGAGAGGGTCAAAAATAAGAAAGTTGATCACACTCATTTCTAGGTGGCCAGTAGTCCGGGTTTTCGATGAAAAAAATGTCGCAAAGGATCACGGCAAGGTGACGTCATGGGCCACTGTGAAGGACCTTTGACCATGTTTCAGTCGAAGCGAAGAACATTGAGGCACAGGTCTATGAAACTATGATCCTAGAGGTTTGTGGTTCGAGACCACTCTTTGAACCTTTTTCCGCAAGCTGTTTAGCCAAACTATCCTTTCAAGCTCGGTGAATGGGTACCCAAGATTAAACCTTGATGGCAGCACCCGAGACCCACATCATCTTGAAAGCGGCCAGAAGCCTGGGCTTACAAACAAAAATACTTGCTTGCTTCCTTCCTTTTAAACTTAGTAGGTTTTTCGTCTGTCATTTAATTTTTCAATAGTTCCCTTTCACGAAAACCGTAGGCACTAATTCTAATACTTAAAAATCCGATCAAAAAGTGATGACTTTACTCTTAAAATTTTCTAAAATTAGCAATTTAGAAATATAGATTTAAAGATTTAATATGTTTTTATAGGTATAACAAACATGGAAGAATTCTCGTTGTTCATCGAAGAACGAAAAGAGGAAAAAGAAGAAATGGGAACTGGAACTTTGACCAGAGTTAGTGTCATTTCTTCTTTACATTTGCTTTGTTAGTAAAAGATTAATAAGTCCATAAGTTCATACTTGAAGTTAAAAGTTGTTGGAACACACGTTTCTGAGCCATTGAAAAAATCATGTTTTGCTGAGTGCTTGTGGTCTGGGACCGAAAAAAGCCGGTATCATAGTTAGGAAGATATCATAACCTATGCTATGCATGGTTGCTGCCATATTTGCGGACAAGGTCCTCATTTATACCCCTAGATAGAGAGATAAATAACTAGTAGCATATAGCAGGTAGCAGGGTGCATTCACATATGCCTCTTGTAACGACAAAGCCAGTAAGTTGAATGCTCAGATTCATACAATTTTATTCGCTGTGGAAAGGAAGTGTCAATTAACCGATGCCCATGCATCATGCTTACTGTAAAGCTCTATTGAAGCCCCTCTACTTCTTTCTATCAAGCCCCTCTCTCTATCAAGACCGCCTCGCTATTGAGCCTACCTACTGAAGCAAAAATTTGACATTAGCCCCTCTCTCTATGATATTGCTCCTAATAGAGCATTTACAGTAATTGCCTTTGCACTAGGAAGGTAGTTCATTTAGGCTCTCGCATTGAACAGAGACTGTAAACTTTTTTCAGGATAAAAGCGTTAAAGGAACAGCCATGATGAAGAAAGTTGAAGAAAGAGAAAAGAAAAAGATGGATCAAATGAAAAAGAAACTGCACACGGATGATGAAAGTGAGTGTGATTTACCAGTTTTTAGATTAACTGTAATGTTGCCTGATTATGGCAAAAGTCGAAACGTTTTGCAACTTATTATTGCCTGATATCAAATATGAGACGAATATAATTTTTTTTCTCACTCTGTAGTTTGTTTGTTTCTTTTCCTGACAAATATAAATTATCAATTGCAAGTGCCTTTCATGGTGGGAACTTCGATGACCTAGCGTCTATTCCTGCCATGATCGGCACAGAAGTTGTTTTTATTTTCTGCTTTGTATTTTTAAATTGATTATAAAAAAAATTCTTTCTAGTGTATCTATAGATATTTTTAACCTTTTATGGAATACTGTAGTGTCTCTAATTAAAGAGGGGGGAGGAAATAGACGGGGGAGGGTGCATGTGGGCTGATTTTTTAATAGAAAAGGGGGATTATAGAAAGGGGGTATGCATGTAAGGAAATCTTTAGTAGAAAGTTGAGTGCTTATAGAAAGGGGTGCAGGTTAGTAAATTTTTTTTAATTTGTACATTTTCAAATGGTGGTTGAAATACGGGGAGATTTTCGGTTAATTTTTCCGTATTCTGGAAATGACCGATTTTTAAAAATTATGTGCAAGGTATTAATGACCAGAAGGGGAGGGCCAACTCACCAAAAATGTGCTTATTAGTAATTATTAATAATTATTAATAAACTAAGTTTGTAACCTCAGTCTAAACTGCATATTTGTCGTTGTCCCGCAAGTTTATTCTTGGGCCATTTCTATTCATGAGCCCGGCCAACTCACCTGAAATTGATACCAAGGGAGTGTCTATTAGAGATCATTGTTTGTATATAAATATGTTTATTTTGATTGATAAAGATATCTTTTGTAGCTAATTGGTTGGTGCATGATAGAACGTTACGGGAGCAAGGAGTAGATGATTCACAAATGGTCGTACTAAGGTAAACAACATGTTGGTATTTTGTGCACTTTGGAAAGGTTTAATGTAGATCTTTATCTAAATATCTGGGCTTATTTGCACTTTTCTCATTTGAGATTAGATAAGATTAGATCAGATTTCATTGGATTAGATTAGATTAGATTAGATTAGATTAGATTAGATTAGATTAGATTAGATAATAGTAGATTAGATAAGATTAAATTGGATTGGATTGGATTCAATCAGATTATGTTAGATTAGATCAGATTAGATTGGATTGGATTAAATCAGATTAAATTAGATTGGTCTGATTGTATCTGCTGAATATAAGTGTATCAACAAACATTTACGATTTGATCGCCTCTGCTTCATCTTATAGAAGTGTTAAAATGTGGTGCGACCTTCGAGTCGAAGGCAAAGTATCAGCAACATTTCAAAAACTTTATAAAACACTAAAAAGTAATCTATGCGGCTTTTAAGTATTATACAACAGTCTTCAACAGTCTGCCATACTCTATAACAATTCTGTAATACTCTGCAAAATTTTGTGATGCTTTGCAATACTCTTTGCTACCCTTCAACGCCCTGCAACATTTTGCAACACTCTGCCATACTCTAAAACACTCGACAACACTTTCAACACACTTCAACACAGTGCAACTCTGCATAGCTCCGCGATATTCTTTAACATTCTGTAACACTTTGCGATGCTTTGCAACGCTCTATGCTACCATTAAACGCCCTGCAACATTTTGCAACACTCTGCCATACTCTAAAGCAGTGGAAAACACTTGCAACAATCTTCAACACTCGCACTTTTTGATGCTCTACAACACTGTGAGATACTTTGCAACGCTTTATTCTAAAATTCAACACTCTAGAACATTTTCTCATTTTCTGCTTATTCTGAATTTTGATTGTACCAAACAACATTAGTCAATCTTTTATCAATGGTCACATTTTCTCACGTTTCAGGCGCAAGTATATGTATGAACCGAATGTCAACATAAAGAATCCAGTAGAAATAAATTTACTTTACGTTCAAGCAAGGGATGGTATATTAGACGGAACACATCCTTGTACGATTGATGAAGCATGCCAGGTATATAGATAATTTTATTCAAAATGGCATCAGTTTTTTTGATCTTGTTGGCCTCAAAACCCGCTCATATAGTTCTCTTTTTTTTTATTGAATAATGGAGAAGGGCTGACATTTTTTGTAAAAACATTCATTAATTCATCTCCTTATTCATTCGTTTATTTATTCATTTATTCCCTTATTCATTCATCAATCTGCCCATTCCTTCCTTCATTTATTAGTTCATTTAATCATTCACTTATTTATAAAGGGTAAAATGAAACTATTAAGCTTCTTATGTTTCCCTATATTTTTATGTATAATGTAAATATAGATATGATATTTATGTATAAATATGTAAATATAAATATAACTTTTTACTATATAAATATAACAAATATTATATGATATTTATGATATTCTATTTAGTGTTAATTTTTATATATGATATTTGTAATATAATGCATCTATATTTTAAAAACTTTACTGAGCAAGATGGAAGTCAAAACGTTTAAAATTGGAATTTTAATGTACTTTCATGTAAATTTTCATGTAAACTTCCGCTTTATGTTACTTTCTTTTAATTATATTTAATAAATTAATTGCTTAAAATGAATCCAGTAGCATATTTGTAAATGGTTATTCCATTGCATTTTAGTTTGCTGGGTTACAGTTGCAGATTCAATATGGCGATTTCGATGAAGGAAAATATAAAACCTGCTTTATCGAGTAAGCTTATGTTTCAGATTTCCATTTGTTTTGATGAGATTGTAACTATGGCGTCAGAATAATATTTTTTTACAAAGTTTGTTTGCTTTGGTTTGTTTTTTGTTTGTTTGGTTTGTTTGTTTGTTTGTTTGTTTAACAAAGTTTTGCTTCGCTTGTGTTCAAGCATAGTGCGTCATTTTTTACTTTTTAGTGCAGTTTCTAATTGTTAATAATTGTAGTTTATAGTTGCACATTTGCAGTCTGTTCATAACTGTTTTTGGTGTTTTTAGCTTGAAGGAATTCCTGCCAAGGGAATATGGTAAGAACAAATTGTCAGAAAAGAAATCAAAAGAGGTTTGTAAACATTTCATTTTATATTCTAACTACTACAAAACAAACATCACTATTCAGGTAGTTTGTGCTGGAATGCTACTAAAAGCGAATAAAAACATTTTATAATTTAAGCAAATTGATAAGAAAGACGGTCGGAATCAGTGCATTCCTTAATTCTGCGGCAAAATATGGAAACATTTCATTTTATATTCTAACTAATACAACATAAACCTCACTATCTAGGTAGTTTGTACTAGCTTGCCTAGTGTCAGCGATTAGAAATGATTTTTAATGAAAGCGAAATATTAGATTATAGATCTTATATTTTAGTTTATGGGGCATTCGTTGTAAAGTGAGAGCAGTTTTGTTCTTGTTTAGGGAGTTTGTACTGGCTGCCAAGTGTCTTCATAAAGAAATAATTTTTCACAAAAGCGAAATATTAGGCAATAGATCAATAGATTTTAGTTTAAAGGGAATTCGTTGTAAAATGAGAGCAGTTTAGTTCTTGTTAAAGACAGGCCGTTCAAATCTGATTCTGTGATTCTTGGTTAAGTATGAGCTAAATGTGAATGCCAGTGACAAGGGGAACTAGATGATCCTATGTCTTTTCCCGATGTGAATAGCATAAGTAATGATTATTGTATTTTAAATTGAGAATGATTTGTTATAATTCAGAATTTTTGCATGTTTTGGAACACACACCATTGTGTGTGTGTGACTTCCATTGTCTTCAGTATAGGTACCTGATATGAATAAAATAAAGAGGAAATTATAAGTTACACTTGTAGTGTCGACACTACGTCTTTCCTCACTTCGAGTGTTCCAAAGAGAATGTATTGTTTTTCTATTAAGTATTTGTTTTTTACATGGTCAAGAATGATTTGTTTGGACATAAAGTAGAAGGCTTCTGTTTTTCTTCGTCACTACAACCAGCATTTTCCACTAAACGGTTCTATATTTACCGCAAATTATTTTTTTTCTACCAGGAGCATAAAAGCCTTGTTGGTCTCGATGCTTTGAACGCCAAATACAGATACATCCAACTCTGTCAAAACCTCAAGACTTACGGTGTCACCTTCTTTTTAGTCAAGGTACGTACTTGGGAGATATCTTCGCTTTATATTGGAAAGAATTCATGTTAGAATGTTTTCACAATGTTTTCTTGGCTTTAAGTTTACTTGTCGCATTGTAATTTCTATCATTTAGCAATCTTCCTAATGGTTGCTAGCCATGGAACTGAAGTTTTTTTTATGTCTCAGTTTTGATATTGAACAGTGGTATTGAAATTCCTATCATTTTCAGCAATTTTCCTCATGTTTGTCAGCCATTGAACCCTAATGTTTTCATGGCTCTGAGTTTTGATGTGGCATTTCTATTATCTGTGCTTTTGTGTGATTCTATATGCGATTCCTTTTCAGGAGAAAATGCGAGGCAAAAACAAACTAGTTCCTAGGCTTCTTGGAGTCACGAAGGAGAGTATTTTAAGGGTCGACGAAAAGACAAAAGAAGTAAGTATTAAAAAGACTTTATCTATTATTGAAAAGAAGTAAGTATTAAAAAGACTTTATCTATTATTGATTGATTTTCAGATTTCGTCTCCTCAGGCTTTGCATTAACTTTACAAAGAGCGTAAATTTTTCTTTTAAGATGCAAGGAAGTATTTTGTGAGGTTAGATCAGGTTAAATCAGGTCAGGAAAGGTCATTTAAGGTGAGGTCAGTTGAGTTGAGGTCAATTCAGGTGAGGTCAGGTGATGTGAGGTCAGATAAGGTCAGGCTAGGTCAGATGAGGTCAGGTTAGTTCATGTGAGGTCAGATGAGGTCTGGTAAGGTGATATGAGATGACGTCAGGTCAGGTCAGGTCTGGTCCCCATAGCATATGTCACGTGGAAGAAAAAGAATGTTATCCTGAAGATCATCCCGCCAACACGCAGGCTGTCCCGCGGACCAGATTAGGCGTACAATGTGGCTGCTTTTACTTGCACGCTGTAGTCCTAAAATTAAACTTTCATTTGTTAATCTGCTTTCATCCGTAGGTGCTGAAAACATGGCCTTTGACCACAGTTAGGAGATGGGCCGCATCGCCAAACAGTTTTACGCTGGTAAGTTTCGAAATGGTGTTTGTTTCCTATTTTGTGAAATGACTGATACATTCTCATTAATATTGCGTCGTTCTATCCCAGAATGCCTAATTATACTATGGACATTGTCTGCCATCTCCGTTTTCGAACACGCCTGGTAGATATATATTCGTATTAAAAGGTTACAATACACCTTAAATGTACTATAAACTTTTAGTAATTGTACAGGGATGATAACATAGGGAGTGACAATTGCTACTCTATGTCCAACATGAAAAACACGCAATGTTTAACAACATGCAGAAACACTGCGAACGATTAAATATATGATGGATACAAGGGTTCGGATACCATTACAGTCACACGGCCACTAGCTCATACCCAAGTCATACCTATTTTCTATTGTGTTGTTGAGGAAGGTTTGCCGTTTGTCCAGAGGAAAGTTAACAACATTTCAGAACTCTGATGGATACTATACTATACCAGCTTAGATTCTGTCCCATATCTTAAGTAAGGGTAGGGTTGCGATATATTTACGAGCCTAACTTACGACGATGCATGAGTTTCGATCGAAAGTAAATAAAATGCCTGACAAAGACCATACTATACTAAGCTAGATTCTGTCCAATATCAGATGAACGTTTAGGGTTGCGATTTATCTACGAGCACAACTTACGACGAAGCATGAGTTTCTATTCAAAGTTAATAAAATGCCTGACAAATACCATACTATATAAACTAGATTCCGTCCCGTGTCCGATGTAAAGTCAGGCCTTGAACTTAAACCTATCTGTTTCAAGCCTTATTTGCAACAGGTTTTTTAAATGTTTTTAAACAAATAGAATGGAAAAAATAATTCTTTTTATGTTTTAGGATTTCGGAGATTACCTAGAAGGTTACTATTCAGTGCAAACATCAGAAGGAGAACAAATTTCCCAACTCATTGCTGGCTACATAGATATTATTTTGAAAAAGGTAAAATAAATATCTCTTTCATTAATACTCTTTAATTTCGTCTATTACTCTAGTAATATTCTCATCCACGATTCATGAGTTTTGTAGATCATTTAATGAAGCTACATATATATTATTTTTATACTTATTTTTATATTTATATTTATAATAATGATTTATCACATAGAATACATATAAATATCTATCGTTATCATAAATGAAAAAAGTATCTTATCTTTGATTTCTTAGTTAAAAATATAGATTTATATGTTAAGTTATATATTCATTTTTCAATTCTTTTGATATCTTTCTGATTTTTATTTAATGTTCATTCATGATCTTTCCCCTCTTTTTCATGCAATTTGCATTCAACATCCTTCCAATTCCCATGCAATTTTCATGCAACTTCTTTCACTTTTTCATGCAATTTTCCTTAAACACTCTTCCAATTCCTCGGAATTGCCTTCAACTTCCTTCACTTTTTCATGCAATTTCCATTCAACATCCTTACAATTCCAATGCAATATTTAAATCTCTATGTCTCTCTACTGATTGCAATTCCAGCGCAACAAAACCGATCTGTCATCAGGTGATTATGAGGAGGAGAGCACGATGCTAGAGGACTCGGTGCTGCCATCTAGGGCAACATACCTCCAGCATCAGACAAACAAACAAAAAATGCCTTCCTCTGGCTCTGTTGCCCTGCCTGCTGTTATGAGAACCGGGGGACAAGGTAAGATTGCATAGGTCAGGTAGTAGCCTCTATCTCAGGTCAGATTTTGATCCAACAATTGGATCCGATAATCGGTCTGTGAACGAAAGTACCCGCTAATAGTCTCATCGCCAGAACTGCAGTTGATAAGAAGTCTTGTACCTGAGTGTACCTCCAGTAGTCTCCGTCTCGGACCAGATTCATGTCTGACAATCGGATCCGATAATCGGTCTGTGAACAATCGAAATAAGTCGCTAATAGTCTCATCGCCGGAACTGCAGTTGCTATAAGGTCTTGTACCTGAGTGTCCCACCAGTCTCCGTCTTGGACCAGATCCATGTCTGGAAATCGTACCCGATAATCGGTCTGTGAACAGTCAAAACGAATTGCTAATAGTCCCATTTTCTAGCTTAAATATGACTGCAGCTATCTTTTATAAGTTGCTAAAATGTCTTGAGCCTGAATGGCCCTCTATTAGCCTCCGTCTTGGACCAGACTCATATCCAATAATCGGGAACGAGAATGGCTCAATGAACAACATTGAACATGTAGCCCTTATAGATTTAAAGATTCAAGGCTTGCAGATAAGCCATTGCTTTTGGGTTTCGTAACCTTCTTGCCACTTTTAAGGAGAGCGCCAGCAGATCATGAAAACCTTTCAACATTCTAAAGTTCCGTGTTGTAGTATTTCAGACTTGCTCAACTTCCATGTTCATGGCAACAAAGCCTTGCATCTCAAACAATACCCTTATGACGAATTAGAGAAAGGCAGAGACAAATACCTGCATTGAAATACAACGCAATAAAAATTTAAACATTGCATAGTTCAGTTAGCTCAAAATTTTCGAATCGCTGGAACATCTAACATCTTTGTTCCCACAATGTAGTCTAGTCCTTGTAGTCTAGTGCTCATTGGTCTGTAAATTGTTACGTTTTGTCTGTATATCGGTTGATTCAGTCTGTAAATTACTAGTCTCAGTCCGTACATTAGACAGCAGCACACACTTCAATCATTAGATATTTGCTAAGGCCACTAGTGTTAGTTCTGTTAGTTCTATGTTCTAGTTAGAGATTTGGGTTCTAGTTTTGCGAAGTTTAATAATCTAGTCGCTCATAACCGTAGGAATACTTAGGCCATTGCTGCGCATGTGATGTTCAGGGCTCTAGAGTAAAATAATGGTGCAATTGATGCAACATCAACATGACTAACAGGAATATTATTCAAAGGTTAAAGGTCAAGTGTTAATTCCGGAGACTAAAGGTTAATCCGTAGAGACTAAAGGTCAATCTGTAGAGGATAAAGGTTAATCTGTAGAGACTAAAGATTATTCTGTAGAGGCGAAAGGTTAATCTATAGAAGTGAACGGTTAATCTTTAAAGGCTTAAGGTTAGTCTGTAGAGGCTAAAGGTCAATCTGTAGAGGCTAAAGTTTAATCTGTAGAGGCGAAATGTTAATCTGTAGAGGGTACGGGTTAATCTGTAGAGGCTAAAGGTTAATCTGTAGAGGCGAGTGATTTATCTGTAAAGGCCAAAGGTTAATCTGCAAAGGTTAAAGATTAATCTTTAGAGGCAAAAGGTTAATCTATAGAGGCTAAAGGCTAATCTGTAGAGGCTAACGGTTAAACATTAGTGATCAAGGTACAAAAAGCTAATGTTTACAAAATAATCACTAACCCGTTAACATGACAGCAGGCAGTTGGCAACCAGCTAACCACTTGTTTTATTTACATTACCTTCTTTCTCTTCACTAGTCTTTTCTGATTTTAACATTTCACTGAAAATAATAACAAAAGTAATATACAAGATTTGTGGTGAGGATATCTTGTATTATCTAACTCTCTTTTTAACACTTTGATGGTCACATAATGATAAAAGTTCATACCGGATTTTTGGAGGGTTAAATCTCGTCGACAGGTCAAAGGTCAAAGACTGTGTAAAAGTCTCCAACTAATAACCACAATTTTTGCACGTTTCATTTAAGGATTATACGTTATGCTATTATTAAAAGGTTCATTGCTTGAAACTGTGGCCCATATTAGCTCTAGACAGACCTAAACCACCCTCAATTAACACCTCTTAATTAACCCCCAAATGCTTGCATCGTACTCTTGACTCAACTTTGCTTTTGTCTTATGACCTGTACCCTTTGACCTGTGCATCCCTTCCATAGTCCCCTTGAACTAAACTTAAATACATTTCGCTTTATGCTTTAGCCATGACTCACCTCAATTATTGTCCTTGACCCCTTGACCCATACGTCAATACATTTCGCCGTTGACCTTTGCCATATGAACTTTACCTTATGAACCTACCTTACCGCCATTGAAAGGTCAACATAGCTTCCGCTGTATACTAACATACGAATCACATGCAGATACTAACTGCCAATACTAACCAAACGACTCACCTATCTTCATAGAAAAGAGCTAACGATATTTACACTGCTGAGTACGACGAGGAGAGTACAATGCTTGAAGACTCCGTTTTACCGTCACGTGCGACGTATTTACAACACAAACACACAAAACAGGGCAAGCCCCAGTCAATGAGTGTTGCTGTGCCTGCTGTTATAAGACCTGGTAGCATGGGTGAGAACTAACAACTAATTATTAACATAGTATTTACCATGTAGTTTACTATAGTTAAAGTCAGTAACCATGATTTAACATTGCATTTACTAAATAAAACACACAAAAAGCGAGATGAGCGCTGTGTAGACCCATTTGATGTTATAAGACCTGGTAGCATGGGTCAGAACTAACAACTAATTATTAACACAGTATTTACCATGTAGTTTACTATGGTTAACGTCAGTAACCATGATTTAACATTGCATTTTCTAAATAAAACACAAAAAGCGAGATGAGCGCTGTGTAGGCCTATTTGATGTTAAAAGACCTTGTAGCATGGGTCAGAACTAACAACTAATTATTAACATAGTATTTACCATATAGTTTACTATGGTTAAATTCAGTAACCATGATTTAACATTGCATTTACTAAATAAAACACAAAAAGCGAGATGAGCGCTGTGTAGGCCTATTTGATGTTAAAAGACCTTGTAGCATGGGTCAGAACTAACAACTAATTATTAACATAGTATTTACCATGTAGTTTACTATGGTTAAATTCAGTAACCATGATTTAACATTGCATTTATTATGTAAAACACACAAAGCAAGATAAGCGTTGTGTAGGCCTATTTGATGTTAAAAGACCTTGTAGCATGGGTGAGAACTAACAACTAATTATTAACACAGTATTTACCATGTAGTTTACTATGGTTACAGTCAGTAACCATGATTTAACATTGCATTTACTAAATAAAACACACAAAAAGCGAGATGAGCGTTGTGTAGGCCTATTTGATGTTACAAGACCTTGTAGCATGGGTGAGAACTAACAACTAATTATTAACACAGTATTTACCATGTAGTTTACTATGGTTAAAGTCAGTAACCATGATTTAACATTGCATTTACTAAATAAAACACACAAAGCAATATAAGCGTTGTGTAGGCCTATTTGATGTTAAAAGACCTTGTAGAATGGGTGAGAACTAACAACTAATTATTAACACAGTATTTACCATGTAGTTTACTATGGTTAAAGTCAGTAACCATGATTTAACATTGCATTTACTAAATAAAACACACAAAAAGCGAGATGAGCGTTGTGTAGGCCTATTTGATGTTATAAGACCTTGTAGCATGGGTGAGAACTAACAACTAATTATTAACACAGTATTTACCATGTAGTTTACTATGGTTAAAGTCAGTAACCATGATTTAACATTGCATTTACTAAATAAAACACACAAAAAGCGAGATGAGCGCTGTGTAGGCCTATTTGATGTTATAAGACCTTGAAGCATGGGTCAGAACTAACAACTAATTATTAACACAGTATTTACCATGTAGTTTACTATGGTTAAATTCAGTAACCATGATTTAACATTGCATTTATTATGTAAAACACACAAAGCAAGTCAAACGCTGCTACCGTATTTGCGAGAACTAGCTAACTGCCAACTTGATAAAATACCATTTAACGTATTTTTGCGTCATTAACTCTGATCATCTACAATGGTTAACCAAAGTTAAATCAACAGTTACCATCGCGTTGTGTGTAACTTAATGAGTAATGTTTGGTCAGAGTGTTCACTTACAAATTTTTAAAGTTTTTTTGCATTAATTACTACGTGAGTGTTCAAGTTAGAATAAAGATTAAAAGCTCCAGGCGGGCTAGAAGAGTAGACCGAATTAACTAATTTTTTGCTAAAATATTTAGGCCTAGCAGATGCGATATCTTTCAGGTTGAGTTATGATGAAGACCTTTGCTATTAACTAAAACACAGTTTACTCTAGCTCTTCTTGTGCAAATGACTTTCAGGCATATTTCAAATTATATTATAGCATTTTTAGGTTATTTCAGCAGCTAAGTTCGCCAGTTAAGTATAGTAAAGCACAGTACAATATATAAAATTGCGGTCAGTGCATTACTGTACAAAAAGAAAATACAGAACAGAACTTTACAGCACAAAACAAAAGAGTACACTACAGTGCAGTACAAAATAATACAATACAATCCATGCAATACAGTACAGTACAGTACAGTACAGTACAGTACAGTACAGTACAGTACAGTACAGTACAGTACAGTACAGTACAGTACAGTACAGTACAGTACAGTACAGTACAGTGCAGTGCAGTGCAGCACAGTACAGTAAAATACAATACAATAAAATAAAGTACAATCTATACAATACGGTACAGTACAGTACAGTACAGTACAGTAAAGTAAAGTAAAGTAATATACAGTTTAGTTCAGGGACTGAGCAAGTCTGTCGATCATAAACAACACTGGTCCAAAAGTTGAACCTTGCGAGACACAAAATGCTCCATGGAGAGCTGTTGACCTACTTATTAGGCAATGGAATTATAAAAAAGATGGGCCCGAAATGATCTTTGAGGAACATCATCTAACACTGCACAAAATACATAAAGATCATATGAAAACCTTCCCGGTAAAATCAATAATTTTATGCTGCAATAAAGCACAATTTTCTTAGATGAACAAATTTCACAATATCCCGAATCTGCAAATTTTGAACGAACTGCGCACAGTTTAACAGCAATTATCTCATGATTCCATGGACTGGATCCTAATGCACTTTGGTCTGATTTTTATTGTTGCAGGTGCTGGAAAATACACAGTTGGTCAGATGCAAGAGGAGCAGTACTCCACAAAGACTGGAGTTGGTGTCCATGCCCATGAAGCACCTATGGTACTTTTTAATCTTGATATATTCACTCTTAAAAATGTCAAATCACGAATGTCTAAAATAGCCTCGATTTCTAGCAGAGTAACTGAAATCAAAACGAGGTCTCAACAGTTTCTAACTCTCAACAATATTCAGGTTAAATAGCCAGCCAAATGTGCTCCAATCTAAATTCACAGTTTTTTCATACCTTGGATACGCATATGGGCATGAATACGCACATTCACACGCATGCACGCGCGCACTCGACCGATACTCGGAAAAGCATATTTGTTTTTATAGTGGCTAGCGTAACCCAATATAATGCCTCATTCTTTCTTAAGTGTATTTTAAACAAAAGGGCTCTCACGCAATCACAATCGCGGACATGAACACGAACACGAACACGTACACGATTACAAACACTATCAATCATACGCACGCGTGCACACGACTGATTAATGTTTTCTTTTTCCAGGGAACTAAAGGCCAGTTCCAAGGAAAATTCACGCCAGGACAGCATGCACTGATGACCAATGTTACGTTGGGAGTTCGTGCCATTGGAAACTCTGTTGATGACCTAAGCACAGCTCAAGACCTGCCAGATCTTGGTTCTGATCCAGTAAGTACATTGTCTGGCTTAGAAGTGTCATTTACTGTATTCTAGGGTTTTGCATTGTATTGTATTGTATTGCTTGTATTGTATTGTATTGTTTAATAGTATATTGTATTGTATTGTATTGTATTGTATTGTATTGTATTGTTTTAAATTATATTTTATTGTATTGCATTGCATTGCATTGTATTTTATTTTATTTTATTTTATTTTATTTTATTTTATTTTATTTTATTTTATTTTATTTTATTTTATTTTATTTTATTTTATTTTATTTCATTTTATTTTATTTTATTTTATAGCACTGTACTATACTGCACTGTACGTCACTAGACGGTACTGTACTGTACTGTTTTATATTGAATTGTTTTGTATTATGCTGTTCTGTATTGTATTTCATATAAGTATAATGAATGGCGTGCTATAGTAGAGTATTGCAACTTATTACTTCAAAATTAACCGTTGTTACCGCCTTTTTGTGTATCAATGCAAGGAGCTGTTCTGGTTCCTATTCTTTTTAATGGCAAATTTCATTTTAACATAGGCCTCGAGGCGATGGATCGAGAATACCATTGAAGAAAACAAGCAGAATGTTATTTCACGTCTTGGTGCCATGTCTGCTGCGACAGCTGCTCTCATTTCCAATACATCAGGTATATTATCATTTCTTTAAACACATGACATATACAGTCAAATATTGCAGAGGCCGTAAAAATATAGAATTTCGGAAGACGCAAATAAAACCATAGAATTTCGGTAAATTAATTAAATAACTTATTTACTAGACAAGACAAATACTACGGAGGAAATCTGTGAGGAAATATTGTCCATTTTCACATTCATATGAAAGGATTTATATGGAAGGGAATTATTTTAGGATGGACTTTCTCAGTAACGAAGACTTTTAATTTTGCTGCGATAAAACTAAGGCTCTGCCAATGATGAACATGCTGTGTGGCGCAGAGCAGCGTCCCTTAGCGAGAAGTCCTGTTGTTCGATGACACAGCATAGCTGAGATGATGTCATTTATGTTCTTTGTAGAATTTGAGCACGTAAATCGGCCCTGCTATTTTTGAGAGGGAAAGGAAATATAGATTATGATATATGTGAAATGTTTTTCGATCTAGGTGACCCAGAGAAGATAAACTACACAGCAGTTGGTGCTTCTGTTTCCACAATGTAAGTATCTTTGAATTTGTGCGTTCATGGCCTAGCTATTCTGTCCCACAAGGATGCATCTTAGGCACATTTCTTTTGTTAGTAAGCAACAATATTAATTCTAGTATGTAGCTTGAATGTTAAAGAAAAAAAAGCTTGAATACTGGATGCAAGAATTGGTCAACTGATTACAATACTTGTTCGTATATGGCCTTAGTAAACTGTCCCACAAGGATGCTCTTCGGGCGCATTTCTTTTTGTCAGTAGAAAAACATGAAAAATATTGTAGCGCTTAAATGAAAATGCAACAGCAGCTTGAATGTTAATACTGGGTGCGGGAATTTGTCAACTGATTAAGACAGGTTTTTGTGTGTGGCCTAGTTATGCTTTTCCACAAGGATGGTCCTTAGGTGCATTTCTTTTTGTTAGTAAGCAAAACATGGAAAAATAGAGTATAGTTTAAATGTTGAAGCAACAACAGCGTAAATTTTTATACTAGGTACAGGAATTAGTCAACTGTACTGGTTTGTATATAGTTAATAAACTAGCTTAGACCAACTATTTTTAAAGATACAAATCAAACAAAGTGTAAATATAGCAAGTACATCTATTGCTATTGCAAAGGCGTATTGCATTTCCAAAGGTTTTCAGGGAGGTTTTGCGCTTATGCGATAATCTAAAGTATTTCATATTAAAGTCTATGTAAATGATAAAGATTTTACAACATAACGCATGGTTTTTGTTAAAAGAAATTGGCACAGTTTCTTAGTTCTCAGATTATACGGAATATCCTTTTTAGTTATTGCCATTGCTTTGTGAACGCAAGTGATCAACGCCCAGATACCTGCTTTAGTTTTAACAAATTTCACCCCAGGACGAGCCATATGGCCCAATGACAAACATTGTAAAGATGATTTTTCAGGGGGCACAGTACAAAATATTGTAATTGTTCTGATCGCAGTATTCTATGATAGTTTATGCTTTTGCTTAATTTATGTGACTTTGCTACCCCCTGAAAAGCGTAGATTATTTGGGTTTTAACGGTTATGTGCAAATAAAGCCGGGTGTTAATAGAATAATTACCATCTTTTAATATTTTACATATGTGCAAACAACTCGTAAATTACATGAAACTTTTATCATGTGAAATGAGATTTGAAGATAATAAAGAAGAATTGATTGCATTATCCAAAGTAATTGAGTTCACACCCAAAATCGATTATTAATAGGCATCGAAATTATTGCAAAAATAAAAAGTTATCACACAGCTTAGCAATCTTGCTGGAAGTGTTATCTGGCGAGAAACAGAAGATCAATTCAATTTGATATCATTGAATATTATCCAAAGACTCAGAGTTATTGCGTGCTGGATGTGATAACTTAGCGTATCATTGATGTACATACCTAACAGAATAGCGATATAACTGGCTATTCAATATACTGAAAGGCAGTACTATGACACTTGCTGAGATGATATTCTGGTGTATTGGCGAAGTGTTTTATCTTTGATATTAATGTTCGATATCATTGAATGTAAGTTGCCGATGAAAAGTCTCTGGTGCTATATTTCAGTATTCTATCATAATATCGAGCCAAGGAGAAACAAAAATACGAATAATTAGAATATTTTCTCAGAAGAAACTTAAAATATTAAATTTCTTTTGAATGGATAATGTTCAACGTGTGGATAATGACTGATATTCAAAAATTGCAACAATTGGAATAATATTATAGCTGACGGCGAACAATATTACTTGAATTCGTTCCAAAAGAATACCAATAGCTAAACAAGCAGTGGTTATAAGGCAATGTTGCTTTCATATCAATGGAAGCAGACCTATTCTTGTTAATAACTAACTGTACTAAGGTGATACTAAGCGCTATCAGTTCTTTGAATTGAGATTTTCAAGAGTAAGCCAGTATCAAAATGGTTGATATTGATATCAAGGGCCTCATATAGCGTTGAAAGCATTACAAATATCTGGCTACGAGTTGATGAAACCGATGAGATCCATTTGTTGATAACTAACTGCATCAATTACCTTAATAGCAAGCACTACTGGGTGATATTAATATGCCAATGAACTGTGAATTAAAAGAGTCTTTCCATGAAGAGACACATATCAAAATTGATATTTTTTGTAACGGTGAATCAGTAAATCCTGATGCAGATAATGACCTACCCACTGCCAATAAAACGGCAGTAGTTGAAACAGTTTCGCCCTTGCATAGGTATAGCTAAGTAATTAAGTGCAGGCTTTTTTATTTCAAATCCGAGATTTTTAGAAACTTGCAGGCCTAACACGATAATAGTGCTATGATGATGATGATGATGATGATCTTTTTTCTTTTCAGTACATCCAATCTGGACGATTTGGTTAAAGGCATCAAAATGATAGCTGCATTGATGGATGACAAGGAAAACAGCAAGAAATTAATAGATGCTGCGAAGGCGCTTGCTCAAGCATTCAACGATCTTTTGAATTCCCTGAACCCAAACAATGAAGACAAGGTGATGTTAAAAACTTACGATTTAAAATGCGCCTGTTTTTTAAAAATGTAAGCAATTTAAGATCAGTGTCTATCGGGGCTGGAAAGATGTAAACACTGTGAAGTTCCCAGCAGCTTATTAGGATCTTTCTGCACCCTCAGTACAGAAAGTTTTCGCTATAACTTTAGTGGAAGATCCCAGATTTCAGCCCCTCTAAGAAGTTAGACAATGAAGGATCAGTGTCTATTGGAATTAGAAAGATGTAAACCCTGTTATGTGGCTTATTCGCCCTTAGTCGCGAAAATCTTGGCCATAAATGGACTATAAGATGCATGATTTTAACTTATAGAACTGTTGTATTTGCCCTCTCTAAAAAGTTTTGGACCAGTGTCTATCGGAGTTAAAAAAATGATGACCATGTAAAGATCCGGTAGCTTATAAGCCAACAGACGCGAAAATCTTTGCTATAAATGCACTAAAAGATCCATGATTTTAGGGTATAGAACCAGAATCCTATTGAGTCCCTCTAAAAAGCTAGACATTTTATGATCAGTGTCTATCGGAATTAGAGAGAGGTAAACTCTGTACATATCCAAGTAGCTTATTCGCCCTCAGTAAAGAATATATTTGCCATAAATTCACAGAAAGATCCATGATGTCAGGGTATATGCCAGAAATTGTGGAGATCTGCCAATGCCTAAATCTAGGTCAGAATATGCTGAGCAGGGATCCTTCTTTTCTTGTGTGAAAAATATGGAATCATACCCCTGGGAACATATTAATGATAATAATGATAATTGACTTTATGTAAGAGTCAAGGTATTTAGCATTTCTGCTGATTGGGGACACTGTCAGTTATTACCTCAGTAAACTGGGTATTCATTTACATTCATTACATTCATTTACATTCACTGGGTACAACAGAGTTTACATTCATTCTTACCGACCTTAGGAAGAATGAGCAGCTAAGTTGGCTGAAGGCTTGTATTTCATGGTTCCGACCGTTCGTGGATTCGAACCCACGAAGGTTGCCCTACACGGTTGCCCTTCGATGATGCGAAATCCAGCCCCTTAACCACTAAGCTACCAACATTCGAGAAAAAAGAATAAATCGCATTTTTAGGACAGGTTAACTGTATGATTATCGGTATTAAAATATTAGATTTGCCCTCTTTTGGATTGCTGAAAAAAAAGAAACTGGATTTTGGACTTTCTGGCCTAGCGTTGTTCTGGGAGGGGGGGGGGGAGCTTGTAGTTTGTCGGTTCAAATAGCCCCATTATTCATTGATCTAAACTTCTTTATTCTTGACACCTTTAGACGCGACAAGACCTGCATAACGCCGCCGGCGATATCGGCTCTGCTAGTGCAAACATTATGACCTGCATAGGAGAGCCCGATTCAGCTGAACTGGCCCTTCAAGAGATGCTACTAACACTGGCTAAAGCTGTTGCCACAGCAACTGCCGCCCTCGTCCTCAAAGCAAAGAACGTCGCTGGATCATGCGGAGATACGCCGCATCAGAAGAAGATAATTGACTCTGCGAAGGAGACGGCTATGACTACGTCACAGCTTGTTGCGTGTGCCAAAGTTCTCGGGCCGCACATTGCAAGTCCATTGTGTCAAGATGAAATGATTGAGGCGGCGAAATTGGTAGCAACTAGTGTTGAAGGCATCAACTCATCTTGTCATGTGAGTCTGTGGATTATCTTACATTAGATTAGATTAGATTAGATTAGATTAGACTATATCAGATTAGATTAGATTGAATTAAATTGCATTACATTGCATTAAATTGCATTACATTTAATTAAATTACATTACATTACATTGCATTACATTACGGTACGCAACATTGCATTGCATTTTGTTACATTTCATTAGATAACTTTACACTACATTGCATTGCATCTAATTGCATTACATAACTAAAATAACATAACGTTACATTACATTGCATTCCGTTACATTCAATGTATTCGTTACATTACATTACATTGCATTACATTTCATGACATAAAATTAAATTAAATCACATTAACTTGTTACATCACATTACATAACATCACATTATATCAAATCCTTGTGGAAGGTTGCTTCAAAAAATGTAAATTACATAACGCACCAAAATCCACGTTTCTTTCTTTTCCCCAAGTTTTTAATCGCCTCTTTCTATCCAGGACGCCACAGCCGACGACGATCTTTTATCTGGCGTCCGCCAAGCAGCTCAAAATGTCACTGATGCATTGAACAACTTACTTAAAAAAGTCAGAGACGGCTCGCATCTGAAGTCGGGCGGACAATACGATAGTGCATGCGACGATATCTTGAATGCAACCGACAGACTTTTTAACAGCATGGGTAATGCTGGAGAGATGGTTAAGCAAGCAAAGATCTTAGCACAGGTTCGTGTCTTGATTGTTCGTGTTTGTCCTCGTGTTTTGTGTCTGCGGCGCATGTTCGTGTTCGTGTTGCGTGTCCACGTTCTGTGTTCACGTATTGCGTTTGCGTTTCTTGTTTACGGTGCGGTGAATTTTGGCCTTTGTTTGTATAGTTTTTGATAGGAAATCTCCCGCTTGCCTGTGATTACGCGACGCCTCGCGTCGATGACAACCACTTTCTGCTATCATGCTTTGCAGCACTCTGCAACACTCAACAACACCTTGCAACACTTTGCATCACTCTGCGATACTCTGCATCAATTAGCAACACCCTCCAACACCCTACATTCTTATGGAAACGTTTTTAAATTGTGATTCCCAGCACACCTTGCAACACTGAACAACACTGTGCCACGCTTAACAACATTGTGCAACACTTAATAACACCCTGCAACACATTCTTCATCACTCTGCTATACTCTGCAACACTTAACAACACTCTCCAACTTTCTACATTCTTATGGAAACGTTTTTTACTTGTGATTCCTTGCGCACCGTGCAACACTTAACAGCACTATGCAACACTAAACAACACTGTGCAATACTGTGCATTACAACATCCTTTAACACCCTGTAACATTTTTTAACACTGCACTACCCCGTCTCCATATTGAAGCCTGTTTTTACTGTGATACTTTGCAACACTATGCGACACAATACAACCAGAAGGAGTTTTGCATTAGAGCTACAGAAAGTGTTAACTTGATCAATACTATTTTGTGTTTTCTTATTTGATAGGCCACATCGCAGTTGGTGAACGGTATCAAAGCCGATGCTGAAGGGCAGGAAGATACAGACACCCAGAAGAGACTTCTTGCTGCTGCCAAAGTTCTTGCCGATGCAACTGCAAAGCTGGTGGAAGCAGCTAAGGTATAATTGATACCTGATACCATTTAAAATGATGCCACTTTATTAAGAATTGATGCCATGCATAAGTGTGGTAATTTTGAGATGCTCTTGCAACTGCCAATGTTTTAAATGATGCCAATGCTAAGTTGGTCGAAGCAACAAAGGTATAATTGATACCTGATACCATTTAAAATGATGCCACTTTATTAAGAATTGATGCCATGCATAAGTGTGGTAATTTTGAGATGCTCTTGCAACTGCCAATGTTTTAAATGATGCCAATGCTAAGTTGGTCGAAGCAACAAAGGTATAATTGATACCTGATACCATTTAAAATGATGCCACTTTATTAAGAATTGATGCCATGCATAAGTGTGGTAATTTTGAGCAGCTCTTGTAACTGCCAATGTTTTAAATGATGCAACTGCAAAGCTGGTGGAAGCAACAAAGGTATTATTAATACCTGCTGTCATTTAAAATGATGCCACTTTATTAAGAATTGATGCCATGCATAAGTGTGGTAATTTTGAGCTGCTCTTGCAACTGCCAATGTTTTAAATGATGCCAATGCTAAGTTGGTCGAAGCAACAAAGGTATTATTGATACCTGCTGTCATTTAGAATGATGCCTCTTAATTTAGAATTGATACAATCTTAATTTACTGTTATTTTCAGATGCGCCTGCTGCTGCTAAATTTCTTGCCAATGCAAAGGCAAGGTTAGCTTATATCCAGGTCATACATACGCCTAGCCCATCATAAAACAATGATCTCCTTATATTTCTAGGGTGCAGCAAAGAATCCTAATGATGCCAATGAACAAGAAAAGCTGAAGAAGGCTGCGGAGGATCTGCGAGCCGCAACGAATGCTGCTGCTAGCAATGCATTGAAAAAGAAGCTAGTACTGAGGCTTGAGGTACACCTGCGTTTCTATTTACTTACATACGATCCCTGTCAAAAGTCTTGGAACACTTACCACAATTTTTGTCATCTGTCTGCAGCTTCCCCATCTCCTTCCCCAAACAATATTGCTTAACCCTTTCACCCCTGGAAGAGCCATATGGCCCAATGACAAACAGCGGAAAAGATAATTTTTCAGGGGGTTAAGTACAAAATATTGTAAATGTTCTGATGGTAGTTTTCTATAATAGTTTACGCTTTCACCTAAGTTATTTGACTATGCTACCCCCTGAAAAGCGTAGAATTATATGGGTTATTACAGTTAACTGAAAATAAATACGGGTGCGAAAGGGTTAAACCACGTTTCATGGCTACCCTTTGGCTGATGACATTACATAGGTGTTTCAACGACTTTAGTCAGAGCGTGTGTGCACAATTGTTAATATTGTATTCCTGTAATAGGACTGGACGCTAACATTGATTATTGTAATTTATGATACTTATATTTATATATGCGTATTGCGTGGTTTTTATTTAATAACCGTTTCACATATGGTATATATTAGTTTGCGCTTTTTAGCACAAGATACACCAGATTTTATTATCATCATTATTATTTTAAGCTTTTCATACTGGAGTTAACAGTAGGGGTCATGATCAAACATGATCATGAACGCTGAATGCAAACGTGCTAAATACGAACCGCTAATCTCCAGACTACCCTCTAACTACAACTCTGTTGCATTTTTGAATCTTTCCATCTATTTGTTCTTCCTCACAAACCTTTATATAAATGTGGAACGAACTATGTTTCGACAAAAAACATCTCCACTTCTTGCTTACCAAACTTTCCTTCATAATTATACGCACAACTTACTTTGTATCTTGCCGCAGAGATAAGTAGTGGACTGATCCTGACATTCACTTAAATTAAAATTGCTTTATCTTTACTTTGCTATGTATCATTTTTAATTTGTTGTAAATAGGCAAGCCAGTACAAACTACCAAAGTAGTGAAGTTTGTGTTGTAGTATTTGGATATAAAATGAAATCTTTCCATTATTTATATCATTATTTTTCTCAACTTTTCAATTTCAGAACGCGGCCAAACATGCAGTTGCATCTGCTACGCAAATGGTTGCCGCTGCGAAGGCATCAGCAGCATCCAATCGAAATCCTTCAGCGCAGCAACAACTTGAGGAATCATGCAAGGTATGTGAATTAACAAAGCTGTTCTCACAAAGCACTTTACTTGCAATGCAATGCAACGCATTCAATGAATGAAATACAATGCAATGCAATGCAATGCAATGCAATGCAATGTAATGCAATGCAATGTAATGCAATGTTATGCAATGCAATGAACTTCCTTGCATGCCAGGGTACTTCTATCACAAAGCACATTTGTGCAATACCGTACAATGTAGTGCAAGGCAATGCACTATATTGCATGCATTGGTATCTTCCTCAAAGACTGCTCCATATGCATTGCATGCAATACAATGAAATACATAACGAAGAAAAGTATCTTTGTTGTAACCTACCTTTTGCACAATGCTATGAAAAATTGAATGCTTAGAAACCAATTGATTTTGTTTACCTCTGATTTATAGCAAGTTCAAGATAAAGCTTCAGAGCTGATACAAGCAATCAGAAATAGTTTCAACAACCGTGACAGTCCTTCTGCACAACTCGGATTGATCAGCTCTGCTACAGCCTTCTTAGGGGTAAGTTTAATCCAGATTAGTTACATTTTGTACAATAGTCTAAAGACGCATGGTAATTTCAGGTAGTCTAAAATTCATCACCGCAAAATTTTGTGGGTAATTAAATGCAGGGCCTGCTGGGAAGGAATGGGCCTTGTTCTCCCAGCTTGTATAGTTCTATGATGACGCTTAGGCCTCTTTGCAGTTTTAGATTGTCCAAATTTAGTGCGCAGAGGACTTTGGGTAAATTAAAGCAGAGCTTGCTGGGAGGGTTGATCAACAGTTCTCTCTATTGGCATATCAACTAGTTTTTATTAGTTGCCTCTGTGGTGTAATGGTTAAGGTTTTGGACTAGCGATTTAGGGTTTTCGGCTCGAATCCAAGCCATGACCATTTGTGAGGATAGCACCCATGGGCAAGATGGCAACACAAACTGGTGCCGTTCTCTCACAGGAGTATAAATCAATACCTGGTCTGTATTTATGAGCTCCGTCTGTGGCTGCAGCCTGCTATATGCGATTACGCAAAGCAACCTGGGAAAAGTGTGAAGTCGGTAGAGTAGCCTCTGGCTAATAACAGACAATAAACCACCACTTTCTAAACAGAAGATGCTTAGGCCATATTATAGTTTTAGATGGTCTGAAAATGTTAATTGAGAGCATTGCAGGTAATTTGCGAAGCACCTGCTGTATAGCCACTGTTATTTGCTGATTTACTAATGTTATGTATTTAGCCCGTAAAATATCGCGTTTATCGAGACTGCAATTGATAAAACGAAACTCTAATGGCTAAATATTTGCCTCTGCTAATCCCCAATTCAATTCATCTTGAATACATTAATGCAATTCAACGAGACATTTCATGATTTATTCATAGCCAAGTGTGAAGATGGTTGCGAATGCCAAAGCAGCAGTGCCTACAGTTGGGGATAATGCCGTTGCAATGCAGCTGTCTACCACTGCGCAAAATACCGCTATGGCATTGATCGAATTGAAAAATGCCGCTGGAAAGGTAATGATAATGATTCTTGAAAAGCATTCTAGAAAAAATTTAAAAAAGCAAATTTCACCTTTACGAACTACAATTACAATGGCTGGTAATCAAACAGGTTAGCTTGCTCAGACTTAAAGTATCTGATATCATTCATTGACCCTATTTCAGTCGTTATAATTGACATTAAGGTATAAGATAGTTTATAAGGTATATTGTTGGTTTAATGTACAGTAAATGAATAAAAATTTGTTTTTCTTCGACTTCTTTACTAACTTGTAGAGCTTTTTTTCAACGTTCCCTGTTTTCCGGAGCGGGTTTGGGAGATAGATCTATCCTATTGATCTATCAGAGATAGATGGGCAGGTAGGTTGATAGATAAGAGGAGATATCACATTTATGATAGAGTTTATTTTCTGCTTTCGTTTAGGCTGCAGAAGCTTGTGGATCGTTGGAAATTGATAATGCCCTTGAGACAGTTCGCAATCTTGAAAAGGAGTTGGAGTTGATAAAGAAGACAGCAGAAGATGGCACTTTGAGACCATTGCCAGGGGAAAATGTAAGAAACTCTATCTCTCTCTTCCCTCTGGCCTGTGTCCTGAGGCCCATGGCCTGTAAAATATGTCCTGTGAACTGTGACCTGTGGCCCGTGGTCCATGGCCTTTGAAATGTGTCCTGTGACCTGTTGCCCGTGGTCTGTGACCAGCTAGGGTAAATGATGGGTCAAGTTGTGCTCTAATGAAAGGCTTTGGTTGCTACCAACTGTATTCTCACATGGAGCATGCAAGGATCATTTTTCTAGTCCTATACATAATTATAGTACCCGCTTGCAATCTGACCAAACGCATTAGTTGCTATTGTGTAACTATATTATCACCGGAGGGAAAACGTTGAATTGGTTACTTCTTAGGAGGAGGGGCTAATGCTTCAATCTCCTCTTTTCATTTGAAGTTCAACATTTGTGAGACTCCTTTTCTCCAGCATGATAAGTTGCAGTACCCCCTAGGAATCTGAGAAATCACATTACCTGCTACTGTACAACAGTAGTCTCACCGGGAGTGTGAAAGAGTAAAGGGACTTTAGTTTTATCTCACCTAATGCCTATGATCTTGTTCTATCACTATTTATTGCTGTTTTCAGATCGATTCATGTGCCCTTGAGGTTGGTGCTACGTCAAAGACTGTTGGTGGATCTATGGCTCAGCTTTTAACTGCCGCTGCGCAGGTGCGAATTTCCATTCTTACATATAAGTTCGGGCTAATAACACAGCTATGTATATATTTTAAGCCTCTTAATATAATTTCAACTTTTTAAGCGTTTCGACTTTCGTCTTCATCAGTCATAAGCATTCCAGTAACATACAGCGCATATATAGTCAACAACAAGTGTGATATAACAAAACAAATCAAATTGTGCTAACATGATTCGTTGCAATGCGATAGAATGACAACATAATGCACTACATTAAAAGTTAGGAAATGCAAACTTCCCACATTTCTTTTCACTTTGCAACACAAAATGCAACCTTTAAATCGCAGCATTGTGTTGCAGTTGCAAAAGGACTTCGCGCGCTAACTAACTTTTGGTTACTTTTAGTTTACAGTGTAACTACAGGATCAAGGCAAAGCGCCACCGTAGTTTCTTACACATACCTGATTTGGTAAGATCGATGGTGGTAGCTTCTGAAAACCCAACGTTGAAGTCGTTGGTTACTTCTAGGTATAAAGGTGAAGTAGATCAGTTTTAAGTAATATTATCTTCCAGGGTAATGACAGCTACACTGGCATTGCTGCACGTGACACTGCCAGTGCATTAAAGGTATTAACAAAGGCAATCCATGGAGTGGCAGCATCGGCGAAGCAACCCTCAGGACAGCAGGCGATCATCAAAGCGGCTCAAGTTGTGATGCACGAATCAGCGAATTTGATCGAAGAAGCGAAGCGCGCCTTGGAGAACCCAACAAACAAGGATAATCAACAGAGAATGGCTAAGGTAAGAATGGTGGTCACTTTGACCGCGCATGCTATACTTTCTAATGGGGATACTGGTTTGTTTAACCGCCAAAACGGTTACCAACCCTTAAATCTACTGATGCTAGATAATACGGTTTGATATGATAATGGACAGAGTCAGGCGAACGTAAAATTTGTGGTCGTTTTGACCGCGCATGCTATACATTCTAATGGGGATATTGGTTTGTTTAATTGGCAAGACAGTTACCGGTTCTGCAGTCTGCTAATTTTAGAGAATAGGGTTTGATACGATATTCATCAGAGAATAGCTAAGGTAAGACTGGTGGTCACTTTGACCGCACATGCTATACTTTCTAATGGGGATACTGGTTTGTTTAACCTCTAAAAGCACCAAGAGTACTTACGTTTTTGAGGTTTCTAGCAAATAATCCTAAAGCTTAAGTCTTGGATGGATAAGACAAGCTGTCGATTCCATGATTAGTGGTCCTTTTTTTTGGGATATTGCATTGTTATTTCTCCTTCTAGGTGGCCAAAGGCGTTTCTCAAGCTCTAAACAACGTGGTAAACTGCCTACCAGGCCAAAGAGATGTAGATGAAGCAATTGAGGGAATAAACAGAGTCAGCGCTGTGCTGTCTGAAAGTGAACCAACGGTAAAGCTTTCTTCAAAAGTTTTCCAATATTATGTGCGCAAAAAAGATTTGAAACGCCATGATATTTTGTTAATGCAATCGCATCCTCCTCCTCTCAACAATTTTCTGATTTGATTTGGAAACGAAATGAAATGGAGGTATGAGTTGAGAAAATGCATCGCAGGTCTTGCAAATTGTTTATCCTTCTCAACATGGAACCAACCCAACCAAAAGAAGGAACGACTACGTTTATATTCTCTAATTGATATAGATATATAGAGTACTATCCAAAAGGGTGCTACCCAATCGTAAATATATTTCTAGCCACAACCGTAGCTCGAACTGTGTAAATTCAGAACTTCACGTTCAATCCACTGCGCTGCACAAATTATATAATAAAATTTGTATGCTAAAGGTTTGTTGTGAATAAATTATCAAATATGAAAATAAAAATCATGCGAGTGAAGCGAGTGCTTTGTATAAGGAAGCATCCGAGTTTCGTTCCTGGTCCACGCATATTTTATTGTTATTGATTGTTATTTTCCGCTGGTCAAAAGATTCGCATGACAAATTTGCATAATATAACAAAACAAATCAAATTGTGCTCACATGATTTGTTGTAATGCGATAGAATGACAACATAATGCACTACATTAAAAGTGAGGAAATGTACACTTCCTATTTTTCTTGTCACTTTGCAACTCAAAATGCAACCTTTATATCGCAGCATTGTGTTGCAGTTGCAAAAGGATTTCGCGCGCTAACTAACTGTTGGTTACTTCTAGTATGTCATATTATAACTTGTTTGTAGTTTCCAAGAAGCAATGCTGGGTACCAGGAAGTGCAAGATCAATTGAACTATGCCGGCGTGAATCTGAATGCTTCCGCAAGTGAGGTCATCCATGCATCCAAAGGAACTGCTGAGAACCTTGCACGTGCTTCTGAGAAATTCTCGAAGTCCTATCAAGATTTCCAAGAAAGAGGACTTATATTGGCCGGCCAGTTAAAGGTAAGCTGTGCATTTTATTGGAAACTATGCACCTGTCTGGTAAGCTATTAATAACATATTTAATGCTCCTGGATCGTTACTCTTACACCCCCGGTTATGATACAGTTGTGCAGTAGCAACTGATGCTTCTGGTCAGACTGCAGGGGGTTTTGTAATTGATGATGTTTGTGCAGAGAAGCAAGGAGCATATTTCTCGCTACTGGTGATGTAAACCCTTTTACCTTCGGTAATGATACAGTAATACTGTTGCAAACAATTCATTTGATCAGATTCAAGGGGGTAATATAATGATGTTGGAGCAAATTAGCTTTATAAAACGATGAAGTCAAAATGAATCAAGTTATAAAAGCATTAGCCCCTTATCGTAAGAAGTAATCAATTCAATATGTTGTTTTGTCCGTTCACCCTCGCACCCCCTGTGATAATACAATTGTGCAGTAGCAACTAATGCGTTTGGTAAGATTGTAGGGGGGTTTTATGACTGATGCTGTCGGAGCAAAGAATCCTTACAAATGAATTAGGTACAAATGAACTTAAAATGAATCAAGCTATTGAAGCATTAGTCCCTCCTTTTTAAGAAGTAAGGTCAAAAGGCCATCTGCTCCCCCAGGAAAGAGAGAGTGAAGTATTCTTGAAAGCACGTCTTTTTTCAGAATACCTCAAAAAACACCAGATAATGGCCAAGAAACTGGTTTTTAGAATTTTGCAATTGCAGTTTTAAACATTCATCTAAAGAAAGATGATTTTTATTATTTTTAGGATCGTGAGGGTCAGGACCAACTTGTACAAGATCTTCGCAAAACATCGACCGCATCAAGCAAACTGCTCTTGGCAGCAAAGAGTTTGGCTGCCGATCCGACTGGCCCGAATTCAAAGAATTTATTAGCCGCTGCAGCAAAGTTAGTATCTATTTAATATCACATTATTATTACGCCGATTACTAGAAGTTGTATGCCCTGAAGAAGTCGCATATGCCGGGGTGAGATATTAGATATAAGCAGTAATTCGGGTCCCTGCCGCTTTGCGTTGTTCCTTATATCTGTCATTGCACTATCATACCATAATCTGAAGTAGCCCTATATACCGGGGTGAGATATCGGCAATATAATATAGAAATGTATTATTATTGTCTTGTCATATTTGCTTCGTATTCCTGCCACTTTGCGTTGTTCTGTATATTTATCATCTATCTGTCATATCACCCTCTGAAGAGGCCCCATATGCTGGGACTGAATACCTTGATATCTGTCATACCACCCTTTGATGAAGGTCTGTTTGCCGGGGTGAAATATTAGCAACATAATGTAGAAATTTATAATAATTGTCCGGTCACATTTGCTTCGTATTTCTGCCGCTTTGCGTTTGTCCTTATATCTATCATTTAAATACATCGTCACAAGCATTCCTCAAGAATCTAGTAGGCAGCCTACTATGTTGTTCTCTCCTTACATGTTATAATGTTAAGTGTTGTATTTGCTTCATATTCCTGCCACTTTGCGTTGTTCCCTATATCTATCATATACATACATCGTCACAAGCATTCCTCGAGAATCCAATAGGCAGCCTGCTTTAATTATCTAAATACCTTGATCTTCTTTCAATGCAGGGGCGTCACCGATGCCATCAATGGTCTTTTGAATGCCTGCATGACAGCTGCTCCTGGGCAGAAAGAGTGCGATTCTGCCGTTAGAAATGTCCAGGTTTGTAGACAGTGTTTTTAATGTCTTTGGTGATTTGAAATTCCTAGCATAAATGTCTCATATTTGCAATGATATTAGCTCCACGATGATTGCAAGGAGGTGCTGCGGTATTTTGCTGCTTATAACCCTGTCCCCCGGTGATAACATAGCTGTACAGTGGCAATTTAAGCAATTGGTCAGATTGCAAGGGGGTACTATAATTCATGATGTTGGATCAAGAAGCTTTCTGCCCTTGCTGATCTTAACCTTCTGACCCCCGGTGATCATACAGTTGTACAGTAAGACCTAATGCTTTTGGTTAAATTACAAGGGGGTACTATAATTGATGATTTTGGATCAAAGAAGCCTTACAAATGTTGAGCTTCAAATGAATCAAGCTATTAAAGCATTAGCACTTCCTCCTAAGAAGTAGCCAATTCAATTTGTTCAACCGTCGGCGTTAATACAGTTACAGAGTATCAACTACACGTTTTTTTTTATAAGAACAAATCATTTAAGAACATAAGGCTTCAAATGCCTAAAGGTTAAGAATATGTTAAGAAAATGACAAGGCTCCGCAGCTTTCTTTAAAAAAACATCAGATAGAAAGAGTAAAACACAATGTTAAAATAGTGTTTGAAAAGTTTTCGAATTATTATTTCAAGTACCTGTAGTTTTGCTAGCCAAACCTTTTCCTTTTCAGAGCAATTATCGTTTTTTTGAGAAATCATTGCACATTTTAGTAGCAAGGAAATTAAGAACATGTTAAGAACATTTCAAGCTTTCAAACCAAAAAAGTTAAGAACATAACTAGGCTTCATCGACATTAGATGCTCTTATAAAAAAATACGTGCACTGCATTTGGCGCAGGAAAGCGTCCCCTCGCAAAAATTCTTGTTGTTCAACAACAAAGCATAGCTGAGATGGCCACAATGTCCCTGTAAGTATTCCAGCATAAAGCCAATTTTCATGGTTTTTTCGATTCTTCCCAGACTATTGCAAACGTGTTGGACAATCCTGTTGAACCGATAAACGACGCAACATTCTTCCATTGTTTGGATACGGCAACAACAAAGTCGCAACAGTTGACCAAGTCTATGACCGATGTTGCAACATCATTGAAGAAAGAGGATAGAGACACATTCAGAGGTGCAATTGGAGATGCATCGGATGCTGTGTGTGCGCTTACTGAATCGGCAGCACAGGTATTGGCATTTAATATTGTTAATTTTAGTTGAATGCAGTGTATTGTGTGGTATCATTTTGTTTCGTATTGTATTGTGATGTGTTGTATTGTATTGTATTATATTGTATTGTATTGTATTGTATTGTATTGTATTGTATTGTATTGTATTGTATTGTATTGTATTGTCTTCCATTGGACTGTACTGTACTGTACTGTACTGTACTGTACTGTACTGTACTGTACTGTACTGTACTGTACTGTACTATACTATACTGTACTGTACTATTTTGTATTGCAATGTATTGTATTGTTTTGAATTGTATTGTACGAAAGTGCATTCTATTGTGTGGTATTGCTCTATGGCGTATAATGTTGTGTTTTATTGCGTTGTAGTGTGTTGAACTGTGTTGTTTTTTAATGTATTGTTTTGTATTGGAATGTATTGTATTGTATTATATTTTATTGTATTGTATAGTATTGTATTGAATGGTACTGTATGGTACTATTTTGTTTTGCATTGTATTGCATTGCATTGTATTGCATTGTATTGTTTTTAATTGCATTTTATTATATTTTTTGTATCGTATTGTATAGTATTGTATTGAATGGTATTGTATTGTATTGTATTGTATTGTGATTTCTTGTATTCTGTATTGTATTGCGCTGTAGATCATTGCATAGTATTTGATGGTATTGTATTGTACTGAATTGTATTGTATTTTATTGTATTGCTTCATATTCTATTATATTTGGCAGAAATTCGGGCTCCAAAATATGAAGACTCAAGATCTTAAAAACGAAATTAACACAATTAATTTTGTTTTGATTTTCAGGCTGCATACTTAGTCGCAATTTCTGACCCATCAAGCACCGCGGGCCGTCAAGGACTTGTAGACCAGTCCCAGTTCTCTCAGGCCAGAGAGGCAATTGCCTCCGCAGCGGAGGGCTTGATTAATCCAAAGAACTCGCAGCAACAGGTAAGTGGAATTTTATTGATTAAAATGGTTTATGGTTTTAAGTTCCTAGAATGAAGATATGGAAAGTGTCGCTATTGGAGTATATAACAAGCATTGATACAATAATTTGTCCTATTTATAAAACATTAATGCGTTGCATACAATTCATGTTTTGAAAAATGCTTAAAATATGAATAATTAGCAAATAACCAATTTAATTATTAAATAAAATGTCATTAAATGATATAATTGATGAATGTATAATCCGATGAATGAATAAATAGCTAAATTAATAAATTTATGCATGTATGAATAAATAAGCGGATAGGTAGATAAATAAAAAATGAATGAATTGGGAAATGGATGGTTAAATAAATAAGTAAGTAAAGAAGTAAATAAATAAATTGCCAAATTGTTTGATAAATCAATTTGAAAATAAACTTAATGAAATCAAAATGAAAATAGATATAAAATTGAATATTCAACTCAAATAAACCAAAAAATATAGAAAAATGAATATGAATGTAGATAATTAGATTTTTTGCAAACAAAATTAAATCAAAATGATACAAAATGGTAAAGTGAAATGAAAATAGAATGATTCCTATCTTAATTGTTAGATTTTCCATCCTTTTTAAAAAATTCACAATTTATTAGCTAAATTAATGAACAGAAAATTACAATCAATTTAAATTGATATGTATATGCTAATAAGTATGAAGTTGTAAAGATGAATATAAATGATTCTTTAACCTTAAATCATTTTAACGAAAAGTTCAAACTTTTCCGAAACTAAACAGCTTATAAATCAATGCTAAATTAGAGAAAGTTGCAACCAATTAAAATAAATGTTACTTATTCAAATTTATAAAATTTTAAGTATAAAAATAAATATAAAATGCTCTTCTTAAATTCTGAAGGATTCTGGCAACAAATCATTATTACGAGTAAGTACTGAGAAAAATTTAATTTATAAATTGTCGCTTGTTGAAATTAAAAAAAAAAGTTAAATGTTTGAAAATATTTATTTATACCATAAATATTAAACCCAACTAATAAAGATTTTATTATATTAAAGATGAATCGTATCTATTATTGCTAAACTGATAAATTTTTGTGAAACCATTATCTTGGTTGTCTGAAGATTACATCAAGCGTGAAACTTAAATTTGGCATTGAGCGCTATTTTAGCAGATCGGTTAACAGTAATCTTCATTAATGAATAGGATTATAAGTAGGAGTTGTCTGAGGATCGCATCAAGCGTGAAACTTTCAGTTACAACTTAAACCGTCGTGTTCTGTTATTAAGTTTAGTATAGCCCTGCTTCTAAGGCATCGAGCACTATTTTGAGCAGGCCGGTTAACAGCAATCTTCGCTAATAAATAGGATTACAAATAGGAGTTGTCTGAAGATCGCATCAAGCGTAAAACTTGAAGTAATAACTTAAACCGTCGCGTTCTGTCCTCTCAGTAGCTAGACTTAAAGGAGGAGCTGTCTCAGTAGCTTATCCCCGTAAATTCTACATAGTTTGCACAGATGCAGGTATAAATTTATTGATGATGGCAAAGGTTTTTTAAAAAGTCTTAAAACATTTAAAGGTTTTGAAGGACACGGACTCGATCAATAACCCACAATGGAATTTGTAGCTGCAGGTCTGGAGAATCTTGTGTTCAATTGTTTTCCAAATCTTCAAAAGTATTTATTGTCAGATTCTTAAAGGAGGGGTGGTCTTAGGCCTGAAAAGTCACCTCCCTGGCCATATTTACGGAATTCGATTGGCTGAATATCACGGGGATTCCTGCAAAAGGGGATCCTGCAGAAGTCAATGAAGATTTGACGCCTATCCTGCTCATTTTAAATGGTGCTAGAGCAGAAATCTCTTGCTTGGCAAATTTGGAACCACTAGGACACCGCTGAGAAGAGTTTTCATAGTTCTTTAGTCCGAGTTATATAGGGAAAGTTTTCCTTTGGCCTAAGGATTCTTCCTGTTTACATTCTCTTTTCATTTTTCTACAGGTATTGTCCGCAGCCACTGTCATTGCGAAGCACACTTCTGCTCTTTGCAATGCATGCAAGACGGCCTCTGCGAAGACAGATAATCCTGTTGCTAAGAGACATTTCGTACAAGCTGCAAAAGATGTGGCCAATAACACAGCTCATTTAGTGAAAGACATCAAGGTAGATTTGACGTTTATGGTATAACTATATCTTCAAAGCAATTTCTACTTTTACTTAGTACTGACCAGTCTCTTAATTGACGGCCAGTTTCAGAAAGTTGTATTACTTACAGCTCTGTTACCTTCTCTGTGATGGGGGGCCAGGGGGGTCAGTAGGGGTCATGAAAGTCTTCTACATTAAATGAGGTACCTTGGCATTGAAAGGATTAGTCCCGCCCCCGTTTCTAAAAGAAGACCCATCTCGCCAAAGACCGTTGGGCCAAATTATCAATAACTTGATGAAAGGGTTATTATTGTTTGCACAATCTTATTCTTTCACCAACCTTGGGAAGATATTATGCTTGCACGAAGAATCTTAACGAATGTTTAGAAGCAGTTGTATCCAAATATTGAAAGAATTAGTGGTATCTTTCTGTATAATGATTTCAACAACTATTTTACTAATGTTGCTAATAGCATGACAAAGAAGATACCAAGAACACCTAAGTCTCCTTTAGAGTATTTATCTAATCCTAATTTGGATTCATTCTTCATATCCCCCTGCACAGCTGAAGAAGTATCTTCCCATATTCAGTCGTTGAAAAATGGTAAATCCAGTGGACCGAACAGTATTCCAGTCAAACTATTAAAAATTCTAGATCTGCCCATTTCAAGAGATCTTGCCACCTCAGTGGGGTAGTGGTTAAGGTACAGGACTAACAATGTTGCGCCGCCGGCTCGAATCTTAGCCGTGACCATTTATGAGGAAATCCATCTTGGGACAAGTGTTAACACAGAATGGCGACACTCTCTACCCAGTGGTATAATTGAGTACCTCCTGGTCTGTACTTATGAGTGCCGTCTGTAACTACACTCTGCTGTATGCGATTAGGCATAGTAAGTCGTCGGCATGGAGTGTGAAGTCGTCGGCAGAATAGCTTAAGGCCAATAACAGACTATACACCACAATTTTCAAACATTCGTTGGACCAAATGGTTCCTCTGTCTATGAGAGGGTTAGTGAAATCGGTAGAACGTAACAAGGCCATACTAAAAGTGCTTAATTGTTGCTATTTCTCTAAAAGAGGATTTTTTCCTTTTTCGTGCAGGCATATGCAGCAGAATTATCAGAAGGCAACCGACTTCAATGCGGAAATAGTAGCAAGCCTTTGCTTGAAGCGGTTGAGAACTTGGTCAACTACGCAAGCTCACCTGAATTTGCAAGAGTGCCAGCTAAGATAAGCGCTGAGGTAATGCATCTTTTGCGCTCCGTTTTTTTTATTTGTACTCTACAGGGAGCAAGAGACAATGACAACACAGTAGCTAGAAACATGAAGACATTAACCCTTTAACCCCCGGACGGGCCGTATGGCCCAAAGACAAACACCGTAAAAGATAATTCTTCAGGGGGTTAAGTAAAAAAAGGTTGAAAATGTTCTGATAGCAGTTTTCTATAATAGTTGACGCTTTCACTTAAGTTATTTGACTATGCTGCCCCCTCGAAAACGTAGATTTACATGGGTTTTAACAGTTAAATTAAAATAAAGCCGGGTTCGAAAGGGTTAAGCTAGGGCAAAAACAAAAAATTTAAATAAAGAAGATAAACTTACATGACATATCACAAGCCCCAATGTGTTTACACTACTCCACAAAACTCTAGCGGGACAGAATCAGTGTGAGCAAGTTACAATGACTACCCAGTGACCATGAGCATGACGATACTTAGCAATGACACAAACAAATAATGTAAATAAACAAAATAAACTTATAATACATAATACAAGCTACGATTTGTTTTCCCTACTTTACAAAACATAAGCAGGCCAGGACTACAGGAAGCAAGAGATTCACATGTGGCAAGAAGTGTAAAGACATTGAGCTACGACAAAAATAAAGAAGTAACAATAATAGATAAAATAAATAAACAAATGAATAAATAAATGTTTATGTTTATATATAATGTTTATGAAAGATATAACCAACAGTAATGGCTTTCAAAAAGGGGATGAGGGACTGGACTGGCGATAACTGCACTAGTAAGATATGACGATAGTTCTTTTTAAACTGAAAAAAATCATTTTGAACCTAAATTTTCCTGCTTCTTATGTATGAAAAGAGTATAACTTTTGAGTTTTTTCTCCTGCTGAAGTTTGCTTCTCTTCACATCTAGGCCCGTTCGGCTCAATTCCCGCTTATCATGGCTGGAAAATCAATGGTGACATCGAGTTCGAATTATTTCAACACTGCGAAGTTGTTAGCCGCAAACAACAAAGATCAGACCACGTGGCAGCTGTTCGCACAACATTCCAAAGCAGTTGCGGATGCAATGAAGAAAATTGTCACAGCAATCAAGTGAGTTTTTGTTCATGTGATCACTTATAGTTCCAAATCCATCTTTGCTCATTTTCCATGTGATCAGTTACAGAAGATTAGATGTTTCAAGTCGATCTAGCTCGTAAAGTTCATGTGATCATTGATAATTCTAAGACAAACCGAACGCCTTTTTCACGGGATCTGTTTCGTATCATTGTATCTTTTGCGTCGATTGAGCTTGTGTAGTTCATGTGATCATTCAGATTTCCAAGCAGTCTAAATTCATTTTTCATGTGATCAGTCATAATTGATTGGATCTTAAAGATCGCTCATAGTTTCAATACAATCTGAACTCTCTTTTCATGTGATCAGTTACACATGTTTAGATCATGTATCTGTCCCCAAGATTAGTGCCAAGTTCACGGCTTCAAACCATAGTAAGACTATTTTGAGGCGTGCCATAATAACATTGACTTGCACGTGTCCTTGTCTGCTATTCTTCTGCTATGACTAAGAAATACTTAGACTTGTCTAATTGACATAAACCTTTAAGAGTAGGCCTAAAGGGAAGTTTCAACAAATCACAGTTTAATTTCTTTACTTTAATGTTTTAGTGATTAAACAGATGAACTTGACTTACCTTGTTGTAAATATGTCAAATAGTAAGCACTATATATAGTTAGAACCAGCAGCACTACATAGTAAGCACTATACTATACTATATTGACTCATTGTCCTTTCCCGCTGTATATGGTGCTAAACAAAGAACGTTGTAGTTTTTTCTTTAATTTTTAAGTGATATAAAAACATAGACTGGGTCTTGGATAGATCGCAATTAAATCAGATAAGGCCAATATATTAAAGGCAGTGTCAGAACGTGTGGAGGAGCTGGTGAAGAACCAATCGGATGTGAGATTCTCTTCGCATTTTTTAGGGAAAGTGCACCAGGGCAACATGAATGTGACGAAGCAGCCAAAAGCGTGGATCAAAGTATCAACAAAATTGATGCGGCCTCTTTGTCAGCAATTAGTCAGAATCTTACACCAAGTAGTGAAGGAACACTTAAGGTATCTAACATCAATCTTTTTCGTATAGTATTTAATGTAGGTCTTATAGCATTGCCTTATCAGGGTGGTGAATGAATAACATGATGCTAAGATACCCTAGATTGTCTTCTGTTAAAGCAGCTATTATAATGCTATTATAATAGCTATTATAATAGCAGCTATTATTATTATAGTATTACAATGCCAGTTAAGTATTAGACAGAACCTTCAACCATATAAGAAATTAATTCTTGAGCTATCTAACTTTATGGTATGATATGTAGTATAGGTCTTATAGCATTGCCTTATCTGATCTATGCTAAAAGACCTTAGAATGCCTTCTATAAGAGCAATTGGAATTGCATTGCCAGCTAGATATCAGGCAAAACCCTGCACCAATTCTTGAAGAAACTCTTAAGATATCTAGCATAAATCTTTTTCGTAAAGTATCCAATGTAGACCTTATAGGATTGCTTTATCAGGGTGGTGGGTGCATAGCACGTTGCTTAGAAACTCTAGATTGCCTCCTCTAAACATCACTACCTATAACACTTAGTACTAACCCTTTACTTGGGTATTGCTTCATTAGGGTGCATTGTGCCTAATGGTGTATTAACCAACCTTAGTTTGCCTTTAGTCTTGTTAATGCCTGTTGTTCCATCTGCAGGGCTTTGAAGAGAAAATGATGTTGACATGTAGTCAGTTGCGGGAAGGCGTAACACCAGCGGCAGTTGCAGCGAAATCAGAACCTGAACAACTCGGTCGAAAGGTAAGATTCCCGTAATTAATCGATGATACGATACGGTGCGATAAGATACGAGAGGTTACGATATGTTACGATGAGTAATGTGAATGTTAAGATATATGATATATGATATTTGATATTTGATATTTGATGTATGATATTATATGATATGATTCCTTCTTAGGTTGCCTACATCGCCAATTTGATCGAACCATTGGCAGATGCCACCGTAGGATTTGCTTCTAAATTACCAGGCGGTGCGGAGAAACAGACGGAAATTCTTGACACTGCGAAGACAGTTGCCGAATCAGCATCGCAGTTGATTTACGCCGCCAAAGATGCAGGTGGCAATCCAAAGGTGAGAATAGTTATTTCGTTGATTGATTGATTGATTGATTGATTGATTGATTGATTGATTGATTGATTGATTGATTGATTGATTGATTGATTGATTGATTGATTGATCGATCGATTGATTGATTAAGGGAGTGAGTGAGTGAGTATTTCAGTGTTTCAGTCAGTGAATGTGTGAGTTATTTAATGCTTGATTCCTTGAGTCAATGAGTCCGTACTTTACCACTGACCAATATATTTTCATTTCCTTTCCAGTCCGCTCACTTGCATCCAGCTGTGGATGAGTCTGCTCAGAACCTGATCGACGCCATTAATGACCTCACAAAGCAGCTAGAAGTAGTGGCAGGTGATACTGGTGTTGTTGCTGTTCTCGTCGACTCAATCACGAAGGCCGTAGCTAGAGTAAGAGCCTTTTTAATGTTTTCCATATCCCACTTGTTGCCAGAAGTGATGCCGTGTTTAACCTCCGTTTAACCCTTTCACCCCTGGACAGGCCATATGGCCCAATGACAAACACCGGAAAAGATGATTTTGTCAGGGGGTTGAGTACAAAATATTGTAAATGTTCTGATGACAGTTTTGCATGATAGTTTACGCTTTCACCTAAGTTATCTGACTATGCTACCCCTGCAAAGCGTAGAATTATATGGGTTTTAACATTAACTGAAAATTAATCCGGGTGCAAAAGGGTTGAACTAGGTACAGAGGTGTGGTGTCAATACTGATGCCGTGTTGGTTTGTAAGAACCACCATTGAACCCAGGTTAATTGCATGATGGCCGTTGACTTCAGTCCACAGGCGTGACTTTTTTGTTTTGTGCCAGAACTGATGCCGTATTGACTTATCAGAATCAGCATTGGACTCTGGTTCAGTGATGTCTGAACTGAGTCCGTTTTCATGAACTTGTCAGGACTGCCGTTGACTAGTATTAACCAGATTCAAACATATGAAGGCCCTTCAATAAGAGATTTCATTTTGTTGATATGAACCCTGAATCAGTATTTTCCTTACTACCAATTTATCTGATACCATAAACATTCATAATACCTTCTTTGGCATTACAGGTCGAGTTGTATATGCATTACGATCCAAGCCAAGAAAATGAACCCAAAGAAACATTTGTGGAGTTCCAAGACAGCATGGTCAGGGATCTGAAAGCAATTGCACGTCTCAGCCAAGACATGGTAAGAAATATAGAGCTTCTTATATCTATTGTTGATGTGTTTGATTTGATTTGATTTGATTTGATTTGATTTGATTTGATTTATTAAGAGAAGATTGCTTCTAATGATTCTTCTTTCTTTAGTTCAGAAACATTTTAATTCACATTTCGAATAACCCGCCGCACTGGTACACCCCTCTCCAATACACCCCTCTCTATTTGTCTCCTCTCTAATACGCCCTTTCTCCAATACGCCTCCTCCCTCTAACTAACCCCCGCTCTTTAAAAAAGTCCCCCCTCCAAAACACCCCTCTCTAAACGCTTCCTCTCTAATAAGCCCTTTCTCTAATGCCCCCCCTCTCTAATAAACCCCCTCTAATGAGCCTTCTCGCTAATACACCCCCTCTCTAATTAGCTCCCCCTCTAAGAAGCCCCCTTTCTAATAACCACCTTTTTTTCGAGCCTCTCTCTCATACCCCCTCTCTCTCTTAAAGGCTCCCCATTCTAATAGACCCCCTTTTTAGTACACCCCCTCGATAATACGCCCCCTTGGAACCTAGCTAATCAAAGTGCCCCCGAGCTAAATACAGCATTCACGGTACATGTGTAAAGTACATTATCATCTGTTTTATTGCTAGGTTGGAAGATCAAGCTCTAAGCCGGAATCATTGGGTGGTTTAGGCCAAGAAATATCAAAACAGTTCAATCGATTAGCAGACAATGCCAGAAAAGCCGCAGCTGTTACGTCGAATGACGAGGTGATGTTTTCATTTCATTTCATCTTCAATTGTCATTTCTTTGAACAGAGCTACATACACCCAATTATTGTTAATTAGCCCTATAACCCCCGGTGATTATATAGCGAAACAGTAACATTAAAAGCGTCTGCTAAGATTGCAAGGGGGTACAAGAATCGAAAATGAAGGAGCGAAGAATCCTTACCAATGTTTACAAGCACATGTATGCAACAAAAGTTGGAAGCTAACCCTTTCACCCCCGTTGATTACACAGCTGTACAGTAATATTAAAAGCGTCTGCTCCGATTTGAAGGGGGTACAATAATCGATAATGTTGGAGCGACAAATTGTTGCCATTGTTTCAAGCAGATTTATCCAAATATTAAATGGATAAGTCTTACCCTTCTAAAAAATAACCAATTCTCCCCATATTTCATTTGATGCGATTGATGTGATGTGATGTGATATGACGTGATGTGATGTGATGTGATGTGATATGATGTGATGTGATGTGATGTGATGTGATGTGGTGTGATATGATGTGATATGATATGATATAATTCGCTTATTTACGAAAAGGCATGCTAAAAAAAGTCTAATATTTTCAGAAATATAATTGATGATATTTTGCAAAAATGAAGGATTGGACGAATGAAAATTTCAAATATTTAGGAACTTTTTATCATGCAGTTAATGATATCAATGTTTCGATTATTGTTTGTTGAATCCAGATTATGATTTCAGAAACCGACTTAATCTCGGATTGTTAATCTAAACTTTAGATTTCATTTTTCATATATAGATTGCTAAACGATTGAAAGACAGTGTACAAGGACTTGGTAACAGTTTGACTGTGATTGTCAAGACGGCTGGTCATATCCAATCCAGTCCAAATGATCCATTTGCGAAGAAGGAATTATCGGACAGCGCGAAACAAGTTGCTGAAAAGGTAATCATCTATTTTTCATTTCATTTTATATATTATTCAAATTCATTGAGACTCTAAAGCATGTGACTGCTATGTCAATCAACCCTTGATATTGATGGGCAAAGACAAAGAGAGTGAAGAAGAGATGTCAATCAAAAGTCTCTCATTCCATTGTTTTGCCCATCAAAGTGTCAATCAAAGTCAAATGTTGTATATATATATATAGAGATACATCCGACCTGGACTGGTGGTAGTTCCCAGTCCACTACGCGGAGATCTTGAATATGTGGCAAGATGACAAAGAGGCTGACTGTCACTTGGCTTAAATTATTCGTTTGGATAGCCTCGCTTATGTTTCTAATTGTTAAAGCTGCAGTTGTAGAGTCTCATTTAAATTGCAGTTTACACAATACAAAATACTACACAAGCTACAATATGAAATACTACATTACATACCGTAAAGCTCTATTTAGCCCCCCCCCCCACCCCCTTCTCTCTCTATTAAGCCTCTTACTCTAATAAGCCCCCCTTTCAAGCAGAAATTTGAAATAAGCCCCCCCCCCCCCCCAATTAAGCCCCCCCCCCCAATTTTCATACATGAAAGACTGTAGAGTAAAGTTCAATGATTTAGTAATAGGTTATGTGTTGTGTTCGTTGTTTTATTCCCAATTTCTGATTTCATGTGTTTGAGAGGCAAATTTTCTTGTCCAGTTCCGTCTTCAGCGTCTTACATAAAGATCTTACATAAAGATTGTTTTGCAATATTCCTTTCGAATCTCTGATATAAAAACTAGAGCATGACAGTGGTATAAATATTAATATAACATAATGTTAGAGAGTATGAACAAGCATAGAATGAATCAATCAAATTTTTAATCAATCAATTTATCAATTAATCGTCCAATCATTCATTTAATCAAACAGGCAATCAAACAATCAAACATTCAATCAAACAATCACTCGATCAATCAATCAATCAATACCCCCTGGTAATCTGACCAAACGTTTAAGATGCGTCTGTACAACTGTATTATCACCGGGGGTAAAAAGGCTAACTTGGTTAAATCTCCTCCGTTTTTCAGGTCTCTTTCGTCATGGCAACGCTACAAGCTGGCTCAATCGGAACCCAGGAATGCATCAATGCTGCTTCAGCCTTGCAAGGCATGCTGGGAGACCTTGAAACAAATGTCATGTTTGCGCAGGCGGGAACATTAAACCCAGACAACGAAGGAGAAACTTTTGGAGATCACAGGGAATCCATACTCAAAACTGCAAAGAATTTGGTTGAAGATACCAAGAATTTGGTCGTATCGGCCCAGGGTAGCCAGGAACAACTCGCCACTTCGACGCAGAATGTTCTGTCAAGTATGGAGAAGTTATTGGATAATGTAAAATTCGGTGCCATGGCTCTGGGGTCAGAAGATAACGAGGCTCAGGTATGTTAGTCAAATGAAATCCAACCTCGTTTAGGTATCCAGTGACGTGGGAAACATGATAATAATCAAGAAGTCCTAGCACTGTATTGTCTCATAAGAATTGATTTGATTTGATCTGTTTGAGGTAGGCAACCCTTAAATTGTACATGGTTGGCTTAAACTAGCTTTCAATAGTAGGAGGACGAAAACGACGAAAAACCACAACATGTTGACATCTTAAGCTGATTAACTAAAATAAAACAGGCAGTGTTTTCGTATTCAACTCTACCATGTTGAAACTTCAGATTAATTAAGGAAAGGACGTACACGGCTATGAGAGGATGTAACGCCATATTGATATAAAGAACGTAATTTGCGTCACGTAAACTTATTGACTAGGCCATAGTGATACAATGAATTAATGTCGTCTTTCTAGGTCATGCTTCTGAATGCTGCAAAAGACGTCACAGCAGCTCTCAGTGACTTGATCAACGCAACGAAGAATGCGTCAGGGAAAAATCCAAATGACCCAGCGATGGACTTACTCAAAAGTGCTGCAAAGGTATGACATTTATCAATCACTAGAATATAAAAACTTCATGTCTTTCTTGTTGCTGAATTGGAGCACGAAAGCACTTTTATTTAACGTAGTAACGACACCGACTGAAACACGAATCTCGCAACTCGAAATTCACTCTAAATTTCTCGTTTCACAATCTGTGACGCAGACTAGCGATAGCTTGCGATTCTTGTTTCGATCTCTTATAGTCGCATCTTCTCTCGTAGACAATGGTTACGAATGTATCGTCGTTACTAAAGACCGTTCGAAGCGTCGAAGATGAAGCGCAACGAGGAATTCGAGCAATCGAGTCGACGGTTGATGCTGTCAAACAAGCTGTCGTTGTATGTTTCGCCATTATTTACGCCGTTACGCGCCTTAAGTTACGGCACGGCCTATTTAGTGTCGAGAATCTAAGGAAAGATTTGATTTTTAGGGAGTTAAATATAATAAGGCTGAGGTATTAAGGAGGTTAAGTCAAGGATTTTTGCAAAAAATTGAGTTTCCATTAATAAACAAAGGCATGTCCCATTGTGTCAGTTGAGAAAGTTTTGCTTAACCCTTTCACCCCTGGACGGGTCATATGGCCCAATGACAAACATCAGAAAAGATGATTTTTCAGGGGGTTAAGTACAAAATGTTGTAAATGTGCTGATGGCAGTTTTCTATAATAGTATATGTTTTCAACTAAGTTATTTGACTATGCTACCCCCTGAAAAGCGTAGAATTATATGGTTTTTAACAGTTAACTGAAATAAAATCCGGGTGTGAAAGGGTTAATGTTCAATTTTGAGCATTGATGATACCATGTTTTTACTTCATTGAAACATCGTTTTGAATTGCGCTGTGACGAAGAAGGTCGATTGTTAAAGGCCCTGGAAACTTGAGCAACGTGGCTAGTTAGCACATCTCTTGTTCTCAAATTTCCCAAGGACACAGAAATAATTTTTGTTCAGGAAGTCACAGAATAATTAAATTTTATGGAATTTTGGTATGGCAGAATGAAAGGAGACTGGTGCATATTTTACCTTGTTTGGTCAAAATGAGTTGATATATTTGTTGATAAAATCCCCTTCAAGGCCAAAGTGCCCCATTTCATAGAAGACACTGTTGCCGTTTATTGTCACCCGTCGCTTCCCACATTGCTACAGCACAGACTGTTACTTAAGTAACCAGTAGCTCATTAAAATGACGGGGGTTGATGTCATTTCTTATCAACGGTATTCATCTATTTTTCAATGACAGATCTTACAAACCCAATCAGAACCAGAACGCAAAGCCACCCCGGAAGAACTCATTCGATCTACGAAGGGTATAACCTTGGCAACTGCAAAAGCTGTTGCTGCTGGCAACTCTGGTAAACAAGCTGATATTGTCCAAGCTGCCAATGTTGGAAGAAAGGCTTGCACTGAAATGCTGATTATTTGCAAGGTATGTGATTGATTGATTGATTTATTGATTCATTCATTCATTCATTCATTCACTTAATTGATTCATTGCTTAATTAACTTATTCATTAATTGATTGATTTATTGATTGGATAATTGATTGATTGATTGATTAATTGATTGGTTGATTGATTGATTAATTGATTGATTGATTGATTGATTGATTGATTGATTGGTTGATTGATTGATTGATTGATTGATTAATTGATTGGTTGATTGATTGATTGATTGATTGATTAATCGATTGATTGATTAATCGATTGATTGATTGATTGATTGATTGATTGATTGATTGATTGATTGATTGATTGATTGATTGATTGATTCATTTGGTGATTGATTGATTAATTGATTCATTGATTCATTGATTCATTGATTCATTTGGTGATTGATTGATTAATTGACAGATTACCTATTAAATCCATTTATTACTATTTTCATCAATTGATACATCTATTTATTTATTTATTCATTTATCAGTGAATTTTTTGAATACTTTTCCGTCCATCATGAAACTGACTCACGCCTCGTTTCCCTGCAGGCTGCTGCTGCCACCGCAGAATCAGAGGAAATACGCTATGCAGCGATTATCAAAGGACGGGAATGTGCCCAAGCTTATTGCAATGTTCTCGATCATGTTCAATCTGTAAGTACATTCAAGCTACTTCTTTAGATTCAGGTTTTTAATTCCTATTCCTATTCGATCTGAAGTTACAACTTAAACCGTCGTGTTCTGTTATTAAGTTTAGTATAGCTCTGCCTCTATGGCATCGAGCACTATTTTTAGCAGACCGGTTAACAGTAATTTTCATTATATTTATATTCATATCATATTATATTATATTCTATTATAGTTATTATATTATGTCATGTTATTTATATTTATATTAGTAATTGTATTATATTATATTACTATTTATAGTTAAATTAACTCAAGCCCTAAAGTTTAGTATATCTCTGCCACTACGGCATCGAGCAATGTTTTTAGCAGGCCAGCTTACAGTAATCTTCCTTATGTATATTTATATTTATGTTTATATTTTGATAGATAAAAATGCAACTCAATCTTTTACATGTAATTGCAGATCGTGCAACATCCAACTCAGCAGAAGAAAGTGCAGCTGACCATTCATTCGAAGAAGGTTGCGGAGCGTGTTACTGATCTCGTTAGAGTTGCGGAGGAGCTTAAAGGTAACTAGATCTTTTCTTAAACACCAAGAGAAGGTAGTCTTATCTACATGCACCTATAGCGCATGCCCGAATTGCAGGGGACCGTGGTTCGAGTACAGGTTGTGGCTAATGTACATTGATAAGTAGAAACTCTGACCTCCTTCATGTCCATGTTATTTAAATACATTTTCTTTTATTTACTCAGGTTCTGAATGGGTGAACCCAGAAGATCCAAATGTCATCGCCGAGAACGAGTTGCTTGGCGCCGCAGCCTCGATTGAAGCAGCTGCAAGGAAGCTGGCTGAATTGAAACCGAGACAAAGACCAAAGGTAGGTGATTTGTGATTTTTTATTTGGAGTTTTAAAAGAGATAAGTGAACGAATGAATTTAAGAATAAATGAATAAATGAATCAACAAATGAATTATGGTCCTCATCAGGTCTATATCAGGCAGTACTCCGTTAAATAAGCTTCCTTAGAAGTAACTAATGCATATAGATATTTAAATGATATTTTTGATAAGTGGCATTCATTGCTAGAAAAGACGTGAGGTCATCAACTTCCTACTATGGTTAAACCATTTCTCATTTAACTATGTAGTCAGAAGAAATTACATACAATTATACTTATTTTCAAACAAAATAAAAGTAATCTTTATATTTATGACCTCAAAGAATTTAAAAATAACGACTAAATTACATTCATCCTTTCTTTGTCATGTTACTGCAGTAGATGAAAGAAAAATAATAATTGTATTCTACTTGACTTATTTTTTAATCATTTATTACAATCATTTACATTTAATCTACAAGATTTTTGAGTAATATTATTTCTTTTGATATTTTTAAAGATTTTGGCCAAAAATTATTTCAGATACTGCAGTAATTAAAATAATGAAAATAATTTCATATTCATAAACTTGAATATATTTGTTAAATGGTGTATTTTATTTTCTTCGTATTTTCAAAAGATTTCAGCTGAACAAGTTGTTGATGAACTACTTAAAGACAAGGTAAAAAATATAAAAAGAGAAAAATTAAATTTTTAAAAACAAATGTAGGTCTAAAACTGTGTTTTAAAAGAAAAAATAACTTTGTAGCCACGTATGAATCTTTAAAGTTGTGTATATTAAAAAACTCACATTCAAAGTTAAAAGTTCCTTTGTAAGTTTAATGTTCTGAAGATGATAAACGCAAAAAATAAATATTAATATAATTAAACATCAATTAAATCCAATAAAATGTAAGCGCAAGTTCGTAAAATATTTTTTCTCTTCCTCAAGGATTAGTTTCTGGTCCACTGCTGTTGAAAATTTTAGTTTTGGAAGAACTAATATGGTGCTATTAAGCGTAAATTGTCTGCATTATAGAACAATAGTTATGAAAACTGAATATTTTTGCTCTTTCTCAGGAATCAGTTTCAGGGCCGGTGCTGTTGAGAATTTTACTTTTAGTAAAGCTAATGTAGTGCTTTAAGAGGGAACTGTCTGGAGCACCGCACACTAGGTATTCAAACGATGTATTGCTGTTTCTCAGGGATGCGTTTCTGGGCCTGTGCTGTTGAGAAATTTGATTTTTGAAGAGCTAATATAGTGCTTTAAATCGCGAGTTGTCTGGAACCCCGCACACTAGTTACTTGAATTAAATAATAGTGTTTCTCAAGGATTAGGTTTAGTGCTATTGATTATGCAAATGGATGTTATTAGCTTATTGTTCTTGTTTGCCTTGCAGGAAGCCGACGAGAACCTTAATTTCGAAGAACAAATTCTGGAAGCTGCACGTGCAATCACAGGCGCTGCTAGTGCTCTTGTAAAAGCTGCTGCTTCTGCGCAAAGAGAACTGGTTGCATCTGGAAGGGTACGTTCGCTTTAAAGTTATTTGATGCTTATAGTAACATCAGGAAGGGGATATTTAACTTGACGGAGATCTGCATTTGGCAATTTTGGCAATAGGCCTTTTGTGAGCCGCTGCTTCGCAGTAGCAGCTGCTGTAAAGTACTTGATGCCAAAGTCAAGAAAAGTTGTTAACCTTCCTCCGGACAAAAACATGCCGGAAGTCAAGCCTTTTCACGAAACAAAAGAAAATTGGCATGGCATTGATGTGTCATAGGCGTTTCTATTGTTTTTGGTGGACCGTCCACGGCCACACAGCGACCGTGTGACCATAATGTTTTCCTAACTCCGCCTGCTGCTTTGCAGTGCTAGCTGCCTCGAAGTGCAAGCTGCCTCGCAGTGCATGCTGCCTCGCAGTGCTAGCTGCCTCGCAGTGCTAGCTTTTTCTTCGAGGTTAATTATTAGATGAATTGTTTTTGTATTTTTGTCCAAGGTTTGTTCTCCTTCATCTGATCCAAGCGATGATGGACAATGGTCGCAAGGATTGGTATCAGCCGTAAGTAATGTTTGATGATACTGTTTAACGCAAACGTTGTATCAAGCCCCTTTTTCTACGCCTCTTTTTATTAAACCCCTCTCTCTATTAAGTTCCCCTCTTTGTTATGCCCCTCTTCCTATTAGGTCCTCTATCTCTATTTAAAAATATAAGCGCCCCTTCTCTACCACGCCCCCTTAGGAGGAAAATTTTTCATTGCCCCCCCTGTGCTATGTCAGCCCCTCTCTGGAACATGACCGAAATATGACCACATTTTCTAAATTATGGTATAATTTATCGTATTATCATGATCCTTTAGGCCAGAATGGTTGCCGCAGCCACCGGCTCCCTCTGCGAAGCAGCAAATGCTGCCGTTCAAGGAAATGCCAGCGAGGAGAAGCTCATCGCCTCCGCAAAGGCCGTCGCTAACTCGACTGCGCAGTTATTACTGGCATGTAGAGTAAAAGCAGATCCGACAAGTGTCACTCAAAAACGCCTCCAGGTAAATGACATTTTGTTACTTAGATTCTCTGAACACTTAGGTGCCCCTGATTGGATGGGACTTTTGATTGGAGAATGACTGAGAATAGATTAATATGCAAGATTTATGCCCATGTTTTTAGAGAAATCATAGAGATACTTTTCCTCCACAACCCCCGTAAAATCACTCTTGTAACTAACTATATCTATATAATGATCTTATAGAGAGAAATGATTTTGAATCGCTTGCAGACGAGGGGAGGCGAGCAAACTCTCTGGGGAGAAGCATTAGCCCCAATACGGTTCCCGTGCAACCCTCCTGTTGTAACTTATGATATTTGTATGCCAGACTTTAAGAGTGGTATCATGTGTAATTGCGTGCCGACGGGGGTAGCTTGCAAACATTCTGAAGCAAGGAGCAATGTTCCTCCTAAACCCCCGTACAACCACCCTTGTAACTTACGACTGCTTGATAGTTAAATAAGGCGGTCATTCCACTTGGTTTTAGGCCGCTGGCAACCAGATAAAGAGAGCTGCTGACAACCTCGTTAAGGCTGCGCAAGGAGCCGCCGTATTCACTGACGTCGAAGTCGAGGTCACGTTGAGTACGAGGTTAACGGGTGGTATTCGACAGGAGATCGAGGCTCAGGAAGAAATCCTCCGCAAGGAGAGAGAGCTAGAAGAGGCTAGGAAAAGACTGGCGCATATCAGGAAAGCAAGGTACCGAGATGAACCAGATGAATAACGAGATCCACGAAGCAATCGTATAGAGCCACTTTTAATATTTTCATACCTTGTATTGTGTAATATTAAATCTTTTCTTATGATTTCCATGAAGTTTATAGTTTAGTGTATTAGTAACGACACAGGCCTATATCCGTCCATAACAGAATATTTGGATTGATATGGAATAACAAGGCTCTTATCATCCCCCTGATGTTTTGTAATGGCAAATGAAGCGTGAAAAAGTTAAGCGACACAGTGTAAAACTAGATTATGATTCCGTGGTTTTGAGATGATTTTCAACCCATGCTCTCTGACCTGTGACCTCTGACAGTTGACCTTTTCCTGATCGGTACTTTATTACAATTCCTGGGTGCTGAGATGATTGTAAACCTATGATCTCTGACCTTTGACCTTTGGCATTTGACCTTTTCTCAATCGTAAAACATTGTTGATCTTAGCACAAAGTTCATAGATCACTCAGGAATCGTGTTGTCCATTCAATATAGCAAACGTAAACAGGTGAAAATATTCTTCAAAATGAGGAATTATTGGTCTTAAAGGAGTATTTTGTCGGCAGTTATTCCAATTTGTCGCCATATCCCTTGAATCCGATAACGCCTGAAAATCGCATGCGATTTTTAATGACTGTACGGTATAAATACACTTTGGTGTGACCTTGAACAAGCAGTGTATAAGTCTTATGATAGTCATGATATCTAGTAATTATTCTATTATGTACTCTAAGGAAAAATTCTTGCAGAAATCGTTATTGATTTTGCATTTTAGCCAGAACACACAAAAAACTTCCTGATTAAAGTTTCAAAACTTTAGAAATGCTTATTACAATTAATTAGTCGTGTTTGTTATGCAATTTGTACGCGTTAGTTTGAATCTAGACGTCATTTCCGTTTCTTGATTTTGTTACTGTTTAGATTAGTCCGCAGGCACGTTTCACCCTTTTGACAAAATTGTCCGTGCCAATCTACGTCGTTGGTTTTGATTTTAACGTCATATCCTGTATGATATGTGACATCATTTTCTGTATGAAATTTGACGTCATTTCCTGTCAAATGCTTACGACGCTTTCTGCTTATTTGTTAAATTTAGTTTATTTTCTGACTTTATTCCATGTTACTTTTACTCTCGATATCGCTTTGATCTCGACGTCATTTCCTGCACATCATTTGACGTCATTTCCTGCTTAGTTTATCACATAATTTAGTTGTTGACGTCATTTCCTGTAGCCATCAATTTTGTATCCGTTGTTGTAATTAAATCAAAAGAAAGTGAAATTGCGTAGCAACTTGTGATTTGTGTTGCAAACTCTGCAAGGGGCTCAAAATCATAAATGCGGGGGTAACTTAAAATATTGGAAGATTTTGAAATAATTTGCTTATATATGAGATAAATTAATTTATTTATTTACTGAGTATCTAACGTATATAACGTATTTATATTTATTTATATATATACTACTAGCCATAAGGGTGCTACCCAATTGTAAATTTTAATTCTCGACCTGGTATTCGAACCCCATTCACAATTGGGTAGCACCCTTATGGTTAGTATTTATACTCCGTGTCAGCCATTGCCTAATTGATTTAATATAATACATACAGTATATATATTCAACAGCTAACATAATAAACAGATTTTGAAATAATTATAGACGCTCTGCTAAAGTGTGAGTAGAAACGTTAAAAAAGTTGAAGTTTTATTTTGAGTGTCTATGACATAAATATAAATTCATTCATAGGCTTGAAAAGAAATTTATGAAATAATTATCGAAACTAAAAAGATAACGCTAACAAGGTTGGATCGTTTGCAGTTTGTCCCGAGGATGAAAAGAACAGCCATGAAAAGGGATCGTCTTCATTGACTGTTGTTTTTAACGATTTTATTGAATGTGTATGCAAAAACAGAAAAATCAAGGTAATTTATTTCCCTTAAAAACACCCAACTGTTGCACTCCCCCCCCCCCCCTAAACCTCTCTTGGAGCTATATACTCTGCTTAAACGAGGCTAGCCTAAAAAGAGGCTGCTAAAAATGTTAGTTTCTGGCCTAAGAAGGTTTGTTTTCGTCGCTGAAAAGAAAAAATATTTTAGTACGGCCTCTCCTGTTCTGAATATGGCGTTGAAATTCCTGAATCAAGTTGAAGCACAGAACATAGATCAAGAGCTTTTTAATGATTACAAGTTCAGTGTTGATCAATTAATGGAACTCGCAGGTATTTGTAGCAGCATTGTTGGGTTTTTGTTTTTTTTGGGGGGGAGGGGCTCTCCCTAGATTAATAGACCTATTTGGAGAACTCCGTCTTAATTAATCGACCCATTTGACAATCTATTATTTTACCTTCTTAATTTTAATCTCCAGCACTGCTTTTCTCATTTACTTTATTATATTGTGATGTATTTTAATTGTATCTTTCTTTTGTATCTTTAATACTATAGAATTTACGTTTTTTATAAGGGTGGACTATTAACTTCAATAAAACTTAAAATTCAGACTTGTTTGAATGGTTTCAGGAAATTCAATATTAATTCCACCTTAAACTGAATATTGGTGTAAAAGTTTCTTAACCCATTCATTTCTTCATTTGTTTATTTGTTCATATATTCAATGGTTCATTTACTCTTTTTTCCTTATCCATTAATTCTTCTTTCATTCTTTCGTGTACCCTGTCTTTCATGAATTTATTCATCAATTTATTCATTAATTTATTCATTTATTTATTCATTTATTTATTCATTAATTTATTCATTCTGCAACTCTCTTAATCTTTCAATCCATCATACCCTCTTTCATTTATTCATTTATCATTTATTCATTCATTTATTCATTAATTAATTAATTAATTCATTCATTTATTCATTCATACATTAATTCATTTATTCATTCATTTGATCATTCCTTACTTCATTGATTCATTTTTTAATTCTTTCATTCATTTATTTGACTAATTCATTCTTTAACATCCTTGGTCGTTCAACCAAGCATCTCAAAACTAATTTGTTCAATCATCAATTCATTCATTCATTCATTCATTGATTCATTCATATTCCAGGTCTTAGCGTTGCCACTGCTGTTGCCAAGGCATACCCAGCAACTACAAATGGTCGCGTCTTGATTTGCTGTGGACCTGGAAACAATGGTGGGGATGGACTGGTTGCAGCAAAACACTTGACCATGTTTGTAAGTAAATTTTACAATGAAAACAACAAAAAATAAAGATTTTTTCTTAGAGGGTGACCATAAGGCTGCGATATGAACCAATTTCATCAGTGAAATCTCCAAAAATAAGAGCAGCACAACATTATTGCAAATGTTTTTACAGATATCAAAAACCAAATAGTATATATTTATTGTCACGCATATTGGAAAACAGGAATTTTGCAGAATTGATATCACCTTTCCACTGAATTTTCTTAGAAATTTTACATTTATGCAAAGTTATTTAAGTTCAAAGTTTTCAATATTTTATCCAACTTTATTCTCTCTTCTATTCTAGGGATATCGCCCAACAATCATCTATCCAAAGAGGCCTGCCAGGGATCTTTTAACCAACCTGGCTACACAATGTGAGAAAATGGATGTGAACTTCCTCAGTGATATGCCATCTGCATCAGAAATCAATGAACAATATAAGGTCATCATTGATGCTTTGTTTGGCTTTAGTTTCAAAGGGAATGTCAGAGCTCCTTTTGATAAAATATTGGAAACACTGAATGCTGTAAAAGTGCCGATATGTGCTGTGGATGTACCTTCAGGTAAATATTATACCAAACTTTCTACATTTACATATATTTATATATAAATTCAATTAGGCAATGGCTGACATGGAGTATAAGTACTAACCATAAGGGTGCTACCTAATTGTAACTTTTTAGTCTCGGGCGTGGGGATTGAACCCCCGTTCGCCGTCACCTTAGTCAAGCAACCAATCCACTATGCCACAAAGGCACAATAAAAAAGTCGCAAAACTCCAGTGTGGTTTTACGCAGTTCTCACCCCAGGAGACATGTTTTTTCTCGTTTCGGCTTATACATTCGAATAGGCAATGGCTGACATGGAGTTAATATACTTACCATGAGGGTGCTACCCAATTGTAAATTAAAAGTCTCCACCTGGGAATCGAACCCTGTTCGCCATCACCTTAGTCAAGCAACCAATCCACTATGCCACAAAGGCACAATGAAATAGTCGCAAAACTCCAGTGTGGTTTTACGCAGTTCTCACCCCAGGAGACATTTTTTTTCTTGTTTTGGCTTAATGCCTTCGTCAAAGCCAAGCTTTATACACAAATTCAAATAGGCAATGGCTGACATGGAGTATAAATACTAACTATAAGGGCGCTACCCAATTGTAAATTAAAAGTCTCTACCTTATATAGATACCCAAAGAATTTAAGTTGAATAAAACATATGGGCAAAGCCTTCATCAGTAATACCTATAGAAATTTAACAGAGCATAAAGTAATAAAACAAAACGGGAAATAAATAGAAAGATGAAATTTTGCCAAGTGTCAAATTCATGTGGTGCAAAGCAGTTGATAATAGCGAGCAAATATTGCCAGAAACCTTCCAGCACTCTATATACCCTGCCCCTCCCCACTGTTTACTTAATATCAGAATGCCTTTTTCAATGTTTGACAAAGCCCCCCTAATGTACTGATAATTGTTATTATAATTATGTAATTATTAGATTCGTTAAAATTTGTAAATAGAATAGCTTAAAAACAATAGCTAATTCAGAGAAACTATCTACAAAGAAACAAATTACAAAAATTTAAAGAAAGAAAGTATTTTTACATTGACTTTCAAAGTTACTTTACATGGTTTTGCACAGGGTTTCCAAAGTTGTTATTTCTAAGAGGAATGAACTGGTCCCACAAGTTGCTGTTTTTGCTCTTGGCTGATCTAAAATGCTGTGCTGCTGAAAACTGCACTCAAACTTCTAAATTTCATTGCAGAGTCTCTTTGAAACCTATGTATTTGATGCCTTTCATATTCTTATGCAATGGATTTGGCAACGTATTTTCAGTAACTTCTTGTTTGTTTGTTTGTTTGTTTATTTGTTAACCCAGGCTAAGTTTTTCTTGCAGCTTATCAGCTGATGTGGGCCTGGGGCACTAAGGTCTTCAAACACGATTTCTATGTTGTTATATTTGATCAGCAACTGGGTTTCATTGGCAATTTCTTTAGGAGAGGGCGAGCTGCCTAAAGACTACCCCACAGTGACAGCCCTGCTATCTGTGAAGCTAAGTAATTTTGTTTGATTTACTCTGCAATGAAACAACCCTCATTGTTGTTTTTATGCCTCTCTTAGGCTGGGATGTCGAAAACGGAAATCCGAATGGACTCAAGCCTGACTCTCTGGTTTCTTTAACAGCTCCAAAGATGTGTGCCAGGCATTTTAAGGGACGGTTCCACTTTTTAGGAGGGCGCTTTGTTCCAAGATCCCTCGCTGATAAATATGCCCTAAACCTACCGCCGTATCCTGGGACAGAATGCTGTGTATTGCTGTCAAATAGCTGACTTTTGCTGCGTGTAAAACCTGGACTCTGACTTGCTGAAGATTTCTATACAAAGAGGTACATTGCGTTGATTTTTGATGTGATAATGCCGCGGGTACTGCAGAAACACGCGTGTATACGCGTCCGTGTTTTCAGTTGGCACGTTTTGTAACAACGAGAATCACGCATTGCGTGTAAGAAAGACTGGGTATAATTAGGTATAACACGCAATGTGACATTAATTCAATCCAACGGCACTATTGGATAATATAGCATAATATCTTTCCGCGCGAGAAAATTTAATTTCACGCACACGAAATTTTCATTACCATTCACACGCGTGTTAAAAGTGCTTGTCTCTTGAATTAACGTTGTACCTCCGATAACTTAGTTTATTTAGCTGACTTTCATGCTTTTACAAATTGTTTTTTCATGCAATAAATAAAGATAAAAATTCAATCATGCATCCATCCTTCCATTGAACCCTGAGTCGCAGATATGCTTCTCTGATTCCTGGATATCAAATCGAATGACATTTATGATTCAACTGTATATCTATGATCATTAGCCATGCAAAGTCCCCTATCAGAGAACCAGCAGTGATATAAAGGGAGGAGGGTTAAAATTTCTTCCAACAATCGACATAATCACCAGCCCGTAACCAATCTGTAGTTCTTAAAATGTGCTAAATATTGTCCGTGAACCAGTCAACTTTTCCGACAAACAGTCTTATAATGGGGCAGTTTACCCCCCCCCCCCCCTTAACCCTCTGTGGCTGCCAACTCTGTCCAAAATACCCGATGTCTTGGCAGTAGAACTTTATTAATCATTGGGCATGCAATACGGCGGTCGAAGGTCTGGGTTTTGCCCTTCTTTCCAACGGACCCCCTGGAAGAACAGATCCCCGGTTATTGATTTCATGTTTCTATATCCTAGCCAAATATTTACTTACTTCTCTAAGTTGTTATCCAAAGTCTTTACGTATTCATTATAGGGTACTAGACGTTTGTACATTACTAACATGAGAACAATTGCAATGCAACAAAATCCAATCAGCAAAAGAAATGTCCATCGTGGTCCAACACTGCTGTACATGTATGTTGCAATGAGTGGTGCAACTAAACGAGTTCCACATCCACAGCTTGTAGCCACGCCCATATAATAACCCTATTAAGGAGAGGGTTCATTATAATCATCATAATCATCGTCATAATCAGCATCATCATTATCATCATCATCGTCATTATCATCATCATCATTACCATCACCATCACCATCATCATCATCATCATCACCATAATCATCATCATCATTAACATCATTATTATCATCATCATCATCATCATCATCACCATCATCATCATCATCCTCATCATCATCATCATCATCATCATCATCATCATCACCACCACCATAATCATCATCATCATTAACATCATCTTATCATCATCATCATCATCATCATCATCATCATCACCATCATCATCATCATCATCATCATCATCATCATCATCATCATCATCATCATCATCTCATCATCATCATCATCATCGTCACCATGATCATCTTCGCCTTCATCATTATCATGATCATCATGATTACAATCAATCAATAAATCAATAAATCAATCAATCAATCAATCAATCAATCAATCAATCAATAATAAAAACAATCCATCATTCAAACGATCAATCAAACGATCATTCAATCAATGAAATCCTTCTTACTTGATTGTTTGGTGACAGCATTTCGGCAAGCATTACGTTTTGGGGCAAATATGTAAGTGCAAATGCCACAGCGATCAAAGCTGAATAAATAACTAATTGACTCAAATGTATTTTTGGGGTTGTAGTACACCAAGAATGACGTAATGAACAGCCGGTGGTAAAAACATGCTTCGTTGAATTACCAGATACAATCACGCCTAAAAAGGAGTTGAAATGCTATCAGATGCTTAATGTTTGAATATTGTTTTGGGGCAGAATTATCTACAACGAATAGAAAAGCCAATAAGGACAATACTAGGCGAAATATGTTCTTCTATACTTCGCTTTGCTTAAACCTCTGAACCCTGCTACTCTACACTCTGAAATTTGCACTCTAAACTCTGAGCCCTTTAGCTCTGAATTCTGCCTCTGGACTCCAAATTTTGCACCCTGAACTCTGGATTCTGAACGCTGCAACGCTGCTCTCTGAATGTTTAATTCTGAGATCTGCACTTTGAACTCTGCACTCTGCTATGAACAGTATGTAAAGTAACATGGCATCATAGAACTTACGTATTTTCTGCAGGCGAGGATACGTATTTCCCCATGGAAGAATGGATGCAAAGGTCACCACTAACAGTGTGAGCCCGATTAGTGTTACAGGACGTGCGCCATATCTGAAGAGACAGAAAATCAATAAATAAATAAAACCGTATTTTAAAACTATTACCCATTCAATAACAAAGAAACCTCAACTTTTTAAACTCCTTCAAATGTCTGTGATAAAGGCTGTAGGCAAGTTGTCAGAACATGAAATCTTTCGAGTGCCTACAGATACTGATCTCATACTTTCACCGTTTGTGAAGCAGGCTATTGGCAAGTTCTTCCGGCATGAAATCTTTCGAATGCATACAGACTCTGATCTCATACTTTTACCGTTTGTGAAGCAGGCTATTGGCAAGTTCTTTCGGCATGAAATCTTTCGAATGCATACAGACTCTGATCTCATACTTTCACCGTTTGTGAAGCAGGCTATTGGCAAGTTCTTCCGGCATGAAATCTTTCGAGTGCCTACAGACACTGATCTCGTACTTTCACCGTTTGTGAAGCAGGCTATTGGCAAGTTCTTTCGGCATTAAATATTTCGAGTGCCTACAGACACTGATCTTATACTTTCACCGTTTGTGAAGCAGGCTATTGGCAAGTTCTTCCGGCATGAAATCTTTCGAATGCATACAGACTCTGATCTCATACTTTCACCATTTGTGAAGCAGGCTATTGGCAAGTTCTTCCGGCATGAAATCTTTCGAGTGCCTACAGACACTGATCTCGTACTTTCACCGTTTGTGAAGCAGGCTATTGGCAAGTTCTTTCGGCATGAAATCTTTCGAGTGCCTACAGACACTGATCTCGTACTTTCACCGTTTGTGAAGCAGGCTATTGGCAAGTTCTTTCGGCATGAAATATTTCGAGTGCATACAGACACTGATCTTATACTTTCACCGTTTGTGAAGCAGGCTATTGGCAAGTTCTTCCGGCATGAAATATTTCGAGTGCATACAGACTCTGATCTCGTACTTTCACCGTTTGTGAAGCAGGCTATTGGCAAGTTCTTTCGGCATGAAATATTTCGAGTGCATACAGACTCTGATCTCATACTTTCACCGTTTGTGAAGCAGGCTATTGGCAAGTTCTTTCGGCATGAAATATTTCGAGTGCATACAGACTCTGATCTTATACTTTCACCGTTTGTGAAGCAGGCTATTGGCAAGTTCTTTCGGCATGAAATCTTTCGAGTGCCTACAGACACTGATCTTATACTTTCACCGTTTGTGAAGCAGGCTATTGGCAAGTTCTTCCGGCATGAAATCTTTCGAGTGCCTACAGACACTGATCTCGTACTTTCACCGTTTGTGAAGCAGGCTATTGGCAAGTTCTTTCGGCATGAAATATTTCGAGTGCATACAGACACTGATCTTATACTTTCACCGTTTGTGAAGCAGGCTATTGGCAAGTTCTTCCGGCATGAAATATTTCGAGTGCATACAGACTCTGATCTCGTACTTTCACCGTTTGTGAAGCAGGCTATTGGCAAGTTCTTTCGGCATGAAATATTTCGAGTGCATACAGACTCTGATCTCATACTTTCACCGTTTGTGAAGCAGGCTATTGGCAAGTTCTTTCGGCATGAAATATTTCGAGTGCATACAGACACTGATCTTATACTTTCACCGTTTGTGAAGCAGGCTATTGGCAAGTTCTTTCGGCATGAAATATTTCGAGTGCATACAGACTCTGATCTCATACTTTCACCGTTTGTGAAGCAGGCTATTGGCAAGTTCTTTCGGCATGAAATATTTCGAGTGCATACAGACACTGATCTTATACTTTCACCGTTTGTGAAGCAGGCTATTGGTAAGTTCTTCCGGCATGAAATCTTTCGAGTGCCTACAGACACTGATCTCGTACTTTCACCGTTTGTGAAGCAGGCTATTGGCAAGTTCTTCCGGCATGAAATATTTCGAGTGCATACAGACACTGATCTTATACTTTCACCGTTTGTGAAGCAGGCTATTGGCAAGTTCTTCCGGCATGAAATCTTTCGAATGCATACAGACTGTGACTGCATAGTTTCACGGCTCAATGTAGTTGCACTGTCTATGACACAGGCTAAAGTTATATATTTAAACACTAAGAAGCAATCAAGCATCAACTCACTTATCTACCATGCGCTTTGAAAGCTCGATTCCAAAGAACATCATCACTAACATGGCAGTAAAGATGATCGAAGCGTAGAGGACTGCATCTTTATTGTCTAGGCCAAATTCATCAATTAATATGGGACTCATCAATCTAGAAAACAGATACCCAGACATATCTAAATTTTTATCTAAATACAATGCCCCATCTCTATTTTGCCTCTTTCCTGTTAAGACATCCTCTATCTTGTGTCCCTTTCTATTAGACGCCGTGTATATCAGGCCCCCTCTGAATATACCCCTTTTTATTCTTATCATTGCATCAAAAAGTTTAGATAATTCCTTTCAATAACACCCCCTTCCTATCAAGCCTCCCTTTATCTTGTGCCCCTTTTTCTCAAGCCTCGTTTCTGTTAGACCCCTTCTGTAAGACATCCCTTTTTTAATTCCTTTTTTTGGATCAGAAATTTGAAATAACTTTTATCGATTTAGTTTTTCTCCTGCATATTTAGCCCCTTGTTTTTTATTAAGCCCGTCTCTATTAAGCTTATATTAAGCCCCTCGTATTTTTAATGCCACCTCTCTATTAATTGTCCCCTTTTATTAAGTAAGTACTCTCTCTATTAAGCTTATCTCTCTATTAAGCTCCTCGTTTTTCTATTACGCCCCCTGTATTAATCTTGTCTATCTATTTAGCCCCATTTTTAAAGCCCCCTCTCTATTAAGGTTCTTCTCACCATTAAATCCACAATTATGATATCCAGTTAAGAAGCCAATGGGGGGCTGGGGGCGGAGTGCTTGGCCCCCCTCGTTCGTAGATGACTGAATTCGGCCCTGCATTGAATCAGGGGTGGCGCCAGGATTTGCCCGATTGGGGGGTTGGGTTCCCCGACAGGGGGGGCTCAATAACAGAATAGAGGGTATCTTTATATGTATTAGAACACAATTATCCATCGGAAATTCCCCGACAGACACGAAAGTTTTCCCCGACGAGGGGGCTACAGCCCCCCTGCCCCCTCTCTGGCGCTACCCCTGCCTAGAATCAATCACAGAACCCATTGAATCAAGCGAGTCATTCAAGTCAGCAGTATTTCGTTCAGTTTTAAGATATTAAGTAGAGAATAAATTAGAATAAGTTACAGTACTTACATTTCAAATGACGTATAACAGATTTGATGGGTGAATATCAAAACCATGTTTGTTGCTATAGCGACAAGATCAGGTGACGGGCTTTTGTCTAAAAGGCGAATCAGGTTGGGCGTCGAGAATCTATTTGATTTGATTGGTCAGTCATGACATATAACTGTATAACGAGGCAGAGCCACATAACGTTTCTCATTTTGCTACATCTGCGGAGCAGCAAGGGTGACGTCATCATGAGAGTCAACCACAGGAGTTTGTTTTTTATATATATATATATCAATATAAAAAGTTACAATATAATGCTACGTTCCACTATACCCTAATACTATACAATTCTACAAGGACTATACCATGAGGAGCAAAAGACAATGTCTACCCCATGGCAACACAGAAAGACATACAATTCAACTAAACAAACACCCACAAAACGGTACACACACGATACGATACTGACAGATCCTGGAGTCTGTCTCGCATTGGCTACCAGACCAGTGTAGCAATTGTGTTATGATAATAATAATAATAATGACGTAATAGTTATTCCATGCTTATATGTGTGTTCGTGTTTTGTCGCAGTTCCGTTTAAAGTTCTATTTATGTCTTTATGTTGGATTGCACGCATAATTTACGTTAGCAGTTCATTGTTGTAACTCGTTTCGTATTTGTAAGTTGTTTTGCTGCGCAATAGTTTTAGTTTTACTTTCTGCTGTGAATTCAGTGTTATGCTTTGCTGACATTACGGTTGTCATCTCTCAGAGTTAACTCTGTCGGACCCAGGTACGCTACACAAGCGACGGAGGCTCCTAATGCTGAACAATAGCATCCCCGGTCACAAGGGCTCAAAAAACCATGCAGTCCAAAAGAAATCCAGAAGTCATGACATACAAAATTTTAAACTAAATCAGCCCTGATGGTCCTTCCGTCGGAAAAAAATTCCGGCGCAATCCCTGTCTATAGATAGATGTTTTAGACTTTAGTTTTTAAACCAACCACATTGTGTCAAATTAGCTTTAAAAAAGGAAACATTACCTTGATCAGATTTTTCTCCAGCATCACTTGCTTGTGCATCTTTCAGCCAAATAAATGTAGCAACTAAGACGATGGATGATAACACGATGCCAATGTATCCAGGTGCAGTGTAGATGTTAAGATGCAAGTTCAAAAAACTGATTTTGTAATCTCGAGATCGTAATGGTGCCAAAATGATCTGAAATGCTAAATTATTTAAGTGATATTTAGAGAAGAAGGGAAAAGATACACAAAAGTGTAATGGGTTTGATAAAGAAATGAATGAAAGAACCATCGAAGGAAAGAACGAATAAATAAGTAAATGAATGAGTGATTGAATGAATGAACGAGTGAATGAATGAATGAATGAATGGATGAATGGATGAATGATTAAATGAATGATTGGTTAAATGAGTGAATGAGCGAATGAATGAATGAATGAATGAGTGAATGAATGAATGAATGAATGAATGAATTAATGAATGAATGAATGAATGGACGTATTAAACCATATAACATCTTATTAGACCATATCATTTGACCATATTTTACCATATCACTTTATCAGTTTGTTACGACCGTTCTTACGACATACCTGGTCCAGCGTTATACCCAAGTGCAGCACAAGCGAAAAGGTTTCGAAAACTTGCGGTTCTTTCTTCATCTCGCGTAGTCCGTGATACGACCGTTTTTACGACAACGTCAGCCCCTAAAAAAAATCGAAAAAAAAAACTATGGAGCCAGATTTCCACATTTTTGCACGCAACGAAGGAGCAAGGTTATAAACTTGACTCGCTAAGTCTGATACGTCACAGCTAGGCTACTTTGTCATGCGCGAGTGCTGCTGACCACGAAAAATGGTACAGTCGGCATACTGCATCAAAAAATCTTGAGCACAATATTAAACACTCCTTATGTGCAAATATCCTGTCAAATAGTAGGTATCTTTCTAAGCATAAGAGCATAAGTTCCCGTTTAAAATTCCCGACGGGGGAGCTACAAACACTCAGGCGCCACCCCTGCAATATACAAATTTTACTGACCTGCTGCTAATCCAACGAGTGATCTTGCGATGATGATCATATAAGCGCCAGATTTGCCAGATACAGTATCAGCGTATGCATATATGATGCAGCCAAGAATGGTTATGCAAAGAGAGAATGCAAATGGTTCTTTTGCTTGACGCTTTTCGACCCAAGCAGCGAACAAAAACGCGAAAATCAAGTGACATAGACTGAAAGTAGAACTTGTCATGCCAAGAAATGTCGTATTAACATCAGGATATACCTGAAAGAAGTACTTTGTTTATAATCAATGTTATATCTTCCACCTCTCTCTAACAAACTCTCACTAGTAAACCCCTTTCTCTCATCCCCCCCCCCCCCGTCAATAGGCCCTTTGTAATCTATACCCTCTTGGTTTGGCTTTTACCGTATGTATCTAAAAGGAGATCGTCTTTTTGCTTGGCTCGGCAACAAATCGTGGGATGAATGGACGCTGAGTGGTCAAAACAAGTAGCCAATCAGCTACGTTGCTCGTATTATCACATGGTTTTGAGCCTACATTTGGATTTGTAATTCCGTTTATCTTGTATCCATTTTGACTAAAGAGCGCCGAATGATAAGAGTTGTTCTTTAGTATTTTCAAGAATAATAAGAATTAAGGAAACTCACAGTTCTTAAATAAGGCCAAAGCGAAGCCATGACAATTGCATACTCTGTTACAAAGAAAATTAATAAATTTCACACTATCTTTTCAGCATAAGAACAATTTTTAAGAAAAAAAGCCTCTATGCTAGAATAAAATACTGGTATTCATATCCTTCTGACCAAAGTCTCCTGATTCGTCCCATTTACAAGGGACAAGATCGGAAAAGGACCTCTTGTAGGCAATAGAGAACCTCTCACATATGAGAGTGTCATTGCAAGAATGAAAAATGTTTTAACGTTGGTTATGCGACATCATGCGATACTTTCGATATTTTGCGACACTCTTCGACATTTTACGCCATTTTGCGACGGCCTCTAACACTTTGCGACATTTTGCGACAGCCACGACACCCTGCAACACTCTCAACCATATGGTAGCTGTATTTTCATTTCACTTAAGTACTGAGTAACTTGTTATACATGTACATACCTGTATATGATGAGAATGCACCCAAGCAAAGGACCCGCATTGATCGTAATCTTGTTTTACGTGTTTCGACATCATTTGCGCCAATGCTGCCTGTATCGTCATCGTCATCATCATCACTGTCGAAACTATAAGTTATATTGCAGTTTTTTTTATAATTGTTTTCAAATACAATTATTTGTCAATTGTCAATTGTGTATATTTAGAAAACCTCAAGCTTCTATTAGATCCTTGAAAACACATTTATGTAATGGAGTTAATGATAACGAAAACGACAGTAAAGATATCTTCATTTCTTCATTTCATCTTGAAACATAAGCTACATCCCCCAACTTCAGAAAATCAAGGTGCACCACAATCCTTTATCACCCCAATCTGTGATAATCGGATTATGCCGATTTGCAGTGTTCCTTATATCTGTCATTTACATACATCGTAGGAAGCATCACTCGAGAATCTAGTAGGCAGCCTGCTATTTTGTTCTCTACTTTACTTGTTATAATAAAAAGTGTTGTATTTGCTTCATATTTCTGCCTCTTTGCGTTGTTCCTATATCCATCATTTACATACATCGTAGCAAGCATTCCACAAGAATCCGGTATGTAGCCTGCTATTTTGTTCTCTATTCTACTTGTTACAATTTGCCTTACAAAATGGTGAACCACAAGGAACCAATCTTCATCTTCCCCAGTTCCTCCAGGGATGCAAAGGTTAAAAAAGAGAACTTTAAACTACCTTTTTCTGTTGACGAGAAGCTTCTTCTCTTGATCATCGTCCATCTTAACACACTATGCTTTATCCGGGATAATGCTGAAGACAATGCTTCTTCCTCTGCCTTTTTCTGATCGTTCAGATTAAGATTAACAATCCAGGGGGGACGCATATACTTTGATGACGGGGCTGATCATGTAAATAATGGGCGGCTGAGATCTTGGAAAGACATTGTAAGGCCCCCGTTATACTCAGTACTCTGTGGTATTGTCCTGAAGCATCAGTGACGGTTCAAACCCCCGCGAGATGGGAGGGCAAGTTAATGATTCTGGTGGGGCCAGCCATGCCCTTCAGATTGGGGGAGCGCCCTTTTAAACGCAATGAAACTGTTAAAGACAAGTTTATAAAGGTTAAATCTTTTTGCTAAGTTTATAAACTAGCTTTTCGCCAGTTTGCAGAGTGTGGCCGATCTTGACAAGATCTCGGGTGCGCCAACACTACCGCACCTCAGGTGTGGGTGCGAAAAAACCGTGCAAAAGTCATCAGGTGCGCCACTACGCTATGAATACCACTGGAAAAACATAAAAACTTCAAATTCTGGGGCACCCAGGTGCGCTTTCTTAGATATTAAGAATTATCTTGGGTGCACCATACTCTGCATTCTGGGCTTTTCGTCATTGCAGAGCTTATATATTTAACGCAAGTGCAAAAATGTCACCAATTAAAGGGGAAGTTCAGGATAAATTCGCGGGAAATCGCACAAAAGTTCACTTCTTATACGTTTGGCGTTGAATTAAACGATTTTACAGATATGTTTGGAATTTTCGAACAAGGTTCGGAATTAAGGGATAATTGGTTCACGATAATGTATTATTCGGCTCTTCAAAATGCAAGAAAGAGTTCAGTATTGAATTTCTCTTCCCTTAGAAAGCGTACAAACATGTTTTGTTTCATGGAGTACTTTACATTTTCTATAAAAGATAGCTGTATTGAAGATTTATATGGGTTGCATTCAATGCCCAAAATAGGTAAGACGTTAGTTGAGAACATTTGAGTACTGAAATCCTGTGATTGCTAAGAAAGTTTGTGTCATGAAATCATGTGATTGCTAGGAAAGTTTGTGTACTGAAATCATGTGATTGCTAGGAAAGCTCAAGTGCTGAAATCCTGTGATTGCTAAGAAAGTTTGAGTATTGAAATCCTGTGATTGCTAAAGAAAGTTTGAGTACTGAAATCCTGCGATTGCTAAGAAAGTTTGAGTATTGAAATCCTGTGATTGCTAAGAAAGTTTGAGTACTGAAATCCTGCGATTGCTAAGAAAGTTTGAGTACTGAAATCCTGCGATTGCTAAGAAAGTTTGAGTACTGACATCCTACGATTGCTAAGAAAGTTTGAGTACTGAAATCGTGCGATTGCTAAGAAAGTTTGAGTACTGACATCCTGCGATTGCTAAGAAAGTTTGAGTACTGAAATCGTGCGATTGCTAAGAAAGTTTGAGTACTGACATCCTACGATTGCTAAGAAAGTTTGAGTACTGAAATCGTGCGATTGCTAAGAAAGTTTGAGTACTGAAATCCTGCGATTGCTAAGAAAGTTTGAGTACTGACATCCTACGATTGCTAAGAAAGTTTGAGTACTGAAATCGTGCGATTCCTTAGAAAGTTTGAGTACTGAAATCCTGCGATTGCTTAGAAAGTTTAAGTACTGAAATCGTGCGATTACTAAGAAAGTTTGAGCACTGAAATCCGGCGACTGCTAAGAAAATTTGAGTACTGAATCCCTGTGATTTCTATGAAATATTGTGTACTCTTTCGAGTCTTTTTTAAAAATCGCATAGTTTCTTATAAAAAATCGTTTATTTGTTTTGATATCTGATTCCAGAGATGACGCAAAACCTTGACATGCGCATCGCGTCTTGAAACCGCTGATCAGCTGCATTGTTGGCGACAATTCAAGATGGCCGTCGACTTGAAGAGGAAATCACAGTTTTTTATCATTGTTTTATGCGGCATATGTAGCCAGGTATATCATATTGTGTTCAGTTACTGTGAGATTATATTATTGTATTTTTTGAGTTATTTTTTCATTCTTTAAGGCACTAGGAAAAGCGTGGATTCATGTTGTTTATGCTGTTTGTTTACACGCTCGATATGTTGTTATCGGTTATCCCGGCATCTAGGTACCTAGGAGCCTTCGCCCTCTCCCTTTTTCATGTCAACAACAAAATCAAAAAGAGAAAAGACAGTTTATGTGCTGTCCGTGGCAGAATTGGCCATAAGTTCATCTGTTTCTAACAATGAATCCTGCATAACTAAAACTGACATTTGAAAAACGTTTTTCACATCTAACCCACAGTTCATATCATGTCATTTAATCTTTTCTATGATATAAGCATTCCACTGCTCACGAAACCAGTGAGAAAAACTAAATAGATGTCCTACATACAAACACAACAACAAATATTGACTAATAAATCAACAGCACCATCTTGTTTAGTCTTTATAATGTAGAACAAGTCTTGATAATGTATAACCATATCCATACATACATATAGAATTTAATGTTGTAAACGCTACTGCACTTATTTATTTATCTAATTGAAGAAAGTTTTTTTCGTTAATTCTGTTAGAGGTGGCTCAACAGTTGTGGATGTGACCTTCTGGGAGCTAGAAATTACCCAGTTTGCAGAGTATGGCCAATCTTGATAAGATCTTGAGTGCGCCAACAGGCCCGCACTTCAGGTGCAGGTGCGCTAAAACCGTGCAAAAATCGCAAGGTGCGCCACTTTGCTATGAATATCACTGCAAAAACATGAAAACTTAAAAACCTGGGGGCACCCAGGTGCGCTTTCCTAGGCATTTAAGAATAATCTTGGGTGCGCCATTGCCATACTCTGTATTCTGGGGAATTACAATATATCATATATCTGCTCCACATATATATCACATACATAATCATATAGCTGCCCAAGTTCTTAATGTTGTTTGGGCAGAGAGAACAGGTTTGGTGCTGTCACACAAAGTTTAATGCAGTTGCAATCCCGGACAGCAAATTTTCGAAATTCATTATTGTTTATAACATATAGTCAGATTATCAATGAAATATCAAACTTTATAACAAAGCAAAAAGGAGTGAAAAGAAAAACGAAAAAGGAAATGATAAACCAAATATTGTAAATTCAATTGATTATCTATATATTTGCTTCAAATGTCAGCCATCAATAACAAAACTTCAAGAAGACAGGCACAAGCTTAGATTCTTGTGGCACACCAGCTTTAACACTGCATGTTGTTAATAAAATTCTAGTTTATGATGTTTTTTGTCAATATTTACCATTCCATGCACTTAGGCCTGAAGATCTCCGGCATGGAACATGACAAAAACAAAGGGTCATGTGCTTTATTTATTGTTTCTTGGCGTACTTTGGCGTAATCTTGGCGTGGACTTTACATGAAATACACCCTGGAATAGTTATGAGGATGTAAGAAATAGTCTTGATTTTTAGGTCAATGGAGAATTGGCAATTCTGCATGCAAGGGGACCATTTGGTATTGTTGATGCGTGTGCCTTATACAACCCACATTTTGGTTCCATTCCACAAAAGCTCGAAGAGACTGTAAGTATTTATAAGTCGTTTGTGTTTGATTCATCCTTGATGCAGTTCCAGATGTGTGGTCATGCTGAGCCAGTGTTAAAGACAAGGGACTAAAGCCTCCCCTGCACCCTTGCCCACTGCCCCCTTGGCCCCAAGCCCACTACCCCCTCTGGTTGTAATAGGCTTCGCGTGGTGAGAGATTTTTTACATTAAATACATACGCAGTTTCATATATTTGATTTAAAAAGCCTATTACAATTCATAGCAGCATTGATGTTTCGAACTAACTCACTCCTAATAATTATATCATTTTAAATACATATGTGGAACAAAGGATAGATCATGTGGTGATAGAAAGAAAAGTATTTATTCATTAAATTAAATATCTTTATGAGGCTATTACATAGTGGAGGCTATTCCTATTACATGGTGTCACCCCAGTTTCAATATTTCACATTACCAATTTCTTCTCTTATTAAACTCTTTATTTTCAGCCCCAGTACCTAGCGCATACCCCGTATAGAGTTGATGGCTGTTCAGATTACAAAGATGTCACTCGCTTTTGGAATGCAACATCATTTGTTTTTGCTGGAAATTGCACCAACTATCAGAAGCTCAGAAAGGCACAGCAAGCTGGTGCAAAACAAGTCATTATCATAAGCCGAAGTGGAAATGTAAGTTGCAAATTTGCTGTACACATCCTTTGTATGAACATGGCTGTTGTTTGTGAGATAAAGAGCCAGAAATTCAGGTTATGATTAAAGGGGAGCTCTCCCTCACATTTCTGACATGAATATAATCAAGAAATAAAGTGCATAGATTCCTCCTTTCTCGGTTTTAAGTTCCTGCATTTCTGCCATTTGCAAAAGCCTTTCTAAGAATGAAATGTCTAAAACTTTTGGGTTGGAAAGAAGAAACTGAGAAATAAGAGAAGAAACATATTTCTTGCTCTTGAATTTTCCAACTAAATCGGATTGAGGGGGGGGGGAAGCTCGATCCTGGGACCCCTATAATTTCTACCATTGTTTAGATTCAAGTACTTTCATGCTCTAAATGTCAACAAGGCCCTTCAAGAATGACTGTTTCTGTTGGGAAACATGAAATTTGCATGGAAAAATGGAGTAATAGTTAAACATAGAAGTAAGACATAGAGTAAAGAACAAAATAGCAGGCTGCCCAATGTAATATCAAGCAATGCTTGCAAAGATTTGTGTTAATGCCTGATATAAGGAACAACGCAAAACTGCAGGAATATGAAGCGAATACAACGCTTACTATTATAACAAGTAAAGAAAAGATTGAAATAGCTGGCTGCCTACCAGATACTTGAGAAATGCTTGCGAAGATTTTTCTAAATGCCTTATTTAAGGAACAACACAAATTTGCAAGAATCCAAAACAAATACAACACTTATTATTTTAACAATAAAGCAGAGAACAAAATAGCAGGCTGTCTACTGGATTCTTGAGGAGTACTTGCAAAATTGTCTGTAAAATGATAGATATAAGGAACATGCAACATGGCAGAAACCCAAAACAAACATGACAATGCTATGATTTATAACAATTATATCACTCGCTCTCCTTCCAAGCATCCTGAAAAGCAATGCTTTCGTTTGACACTTCTGCATCAGGAGATCCAAAATACATAGTTTGATTTTCCCTCTGCCAAAGTAGCAATAATGTAGCATATAAACTGGTACTTTTCTCTTGTAGGACTATCCACATGGCACAAAAGATCAATTTAATTACATTCACATCCCAACTGGTATGATTTTGGAGGAATCATGGAAGACAATACAGGTATGTGCTCTTTCTGTTTAAGGTGTTAAGTACCCCCTGAACTGTCGTAGGTTTTGTGGTAGTCCAGGGGGTATTCAATGTCAGTATACATGGCAGTGGCATACAGCTTTTACCAGTTATGTTTATAACTAACCTTCAAATCAGAAGCCCATAATTGTTCATCCATAAAGTTATTTAACTATGCTACCCCCTGAAAAGCGTAGAATTATATGGGTTTTAATCGTTAACTGAAAATTAATCCGGGTGCGAAAGGGTTAGGAAGACTGACCTGAAGAAATATTGTATAGGATACGATACGATACGATACGATACGATACGATACGATACGATACGATACGATACGATACGATACGATACGATACGATACGATACGATACGATACGATACGATACGATACGATACGATATGATACGATATGATGCGAACGTAATGGAATGCAATGTAATGTTATGTAATGTTATGTAATGTTATGTAATGTTATGTAATGTATTGTTGTGTACTTTAACATAATGAAATGTCATTAAATGTAATGTAATGTAATGTAATGTAATGTAATGTAATGTAATGTAATGAAATGTAATGTAATGTTTTGTAATATATTGTATAATACAATACAATTCAAAGCAGAACAATACTGTACAATACAATACACAATACACAATACAATACAATACAATACAATACAATACATTACAATACAATACAATACAATACAATACATTACAATACATTACAATACAATACAATACAATACAATACAATACAATACAATAGAATACAATACAATACAGTTCAATACAATACATTACAATACAATACATTACAATACAATACAATACAATTCAATACAATACAATACAATACAATACATTACAATACAATACACAATACAATTCAATTCAATACAACATATTAAACATATTACTTAATATTATCATTGATTCTTCCTTTGCACAGAGTATTGGTGAGCCATTGCTTGTCCAATTTTGGCATCCTCACGATCCATTATTCGATCCAAACCTCTTGATTATATGGATACTGGCTTGCTTCTGTGTTGCTGTGGGTTCATATTGGAGTGGTGTAACTACACAGGACAGGTACCAGATTATTCGATATTGTTAAATTTTAATCTTTATTCATTCGTTCGTTCGTTAATTAATTAATTAATCAATTCATTCATTACATTGTTATACCAGGGCTGTATATTTTGGTCTACCGTTAAATCCCTATTAAGCTTTTACGGTACTTTTAATACGGTTATGGTAAGGTCTACTATTTTACCTATATGACGTACCATTTTATCATTATTTAGTGACGTAATCTTATGATGTAAGAATGTGACGTAAAATTGTGACGTATGACCTATTAAAATGACGTAATACAATGACGTAATTCCGATCACAGAGGACACGACTTTGGATCTGACGTATTTGACGTTCAACAATGGGGACTGATGAAGCCAGCTGAAAAACAGTTATCTCGGAGGTATGCACATGCACTTTAAACGCGAGATTTCGCGAGATTATACGTGAAAAGCGATAACACACGCAGAAGGATTCTCAACAGAATTTAAATCTGGTGGTAGTTTGGTTCTTGTACTTTACTGGATTGCTTGTCAATATCATCCTATCCTGGAAATGCACTTCTACATGTTATAATTATCATTTTTATTAAGTTTCATTTTGATTTTGAAGTTGGGGTTAGGTGAGGTGAGGTGAAGCCAGATTTGGGTTGGTGAGGTCAGATCAGGTTAGGTGAGGTCAGGTCAGGTTAGGTGAGGTCAGGTCAGATTTCGTTAGGTGAGGTGATGTGAGGTCAGATCTGGTTAGGTGAGGTGAGGTCAGATTTGAGTGGGTGAAGTCAGGTCAGATCAGGTTAGGTGTGGTCAGGTCAGATTTGGGTAGGTCAGGTAGGTCAGAACAGGTTAGATGAAGTGAGGTTAGGTCAGATTTGGTTAGGTGATGTGAGGTCAGCTTTGGTTAGGTGAGGTGAGGTCAGATCAGGTTAGGTGTGGTCAGGTCAGGTTAGGTGAGGTCAGGTCAGAACAGGTTAGGTGAGGTAAGGTCAGGTCAGATTTGGTTAGGTTAGGTGAGGTCAGATCAGGCTAGGTGCAATTGTTCCAGGCCCTGGGTAGATGTTGAATTAAAATGAACCCGAAGAAATAAAAATCAATGTATTTTACTGATTAAAGCATTTTTATTGCAGGCTTGCAAAGGAAGGTGATTCTCTCGCCGACCATAATGATGACGATGCGTTGCAGATAACACCAATGTCGATCATATTTTTCATCGCCGTCATTTGCAGTATTCTGCTCCTTCTTTATTTCTTCTACAAGTATCTCATCTATGTCGTCATCGGCCTGTTCTCCATAGCTGCCTGCAATGGCACATTTGACTGCTTAAGAGCGATTTTCAGCCACTTGAAATGCTGTATGTATACCATTTGATTTCACTTTGTTTTTATTTATGCGTCTATTTTTTAAAACTTTCATGTTATTTCATATCAAATTAAAACTACAATAATACACCTCACTAATAGAAGGCAGCGTATAACTGGCTTGTCTGTTTATTACATAGATTGGCTAATTAAAAGTCTAATAAAACTGAATTGGACTATTCTTTATTCCGCCTGCAAAATATAGGATAACTTGGTCAACTTACTCGGAAGCTGCTATCAATCAAGGTCTTGTTAAAATAAAAAGATAAAAAAAATTATGATATTCTTATGATATTCTCAATTTAAATTAAATTTTGCATTTCATTTTTTATTCTTGAAGCATTGAAGCAGGGTAAAATATGCAGCTAAAAACGTTTCCTCCTGCCGCTTTGCATCATTATCTCCGTTTCTAGTATTATTAGATGGTTATAGTAACATTTCTTGATATAAACCTTTTGATAGTAACAAATTTCACTCTGTTTATCTCACATTGCAGGCACTTGTACAACCCCTACCCTGCCAATTATCAAAAGCAAAGTCGAATATCGGTCAATATTTTTACTTTTTGTATCAGCTGGGATTGTCATCTGGTGGATAGTTGAACGCCATGCATCGTAAGTCATTCTTTTATATATTAATTTAAATACACAATTACTAAAACAATAATCAATTTATCACGTGCCATTTATAGCGGGAAAGGACATGTAGTCAGCGAGTTCCCACTATGTATGACACTTACAATTAAATATAAAGTATTCTAATGATTGCTGCAGGAGAGGAACACCCCAGTAGCAAACACGTCGCTATTGTGTTTGGCGGTATCATAAGCGGTACCGTAAGTCATCATCATTATGTTTCATTATCATCATCCTCAAAACCATTGGCGGACACTTGGCCAAAGCTTGGGGGCGGGGCAAGCCTATTGTCTTGGTAGGATGACATCACACATTTCCATTGTTTTAGAGAAAAAGGTTATTGTATTCCAAAAAGTGGGTGCATCGCCCCCCTCACCCCTTCCCCAAATTGTCGCCACTGTTTAACACACGGCACGTTTTGTAGATGCATTTACGGCCAGTCCAATCTTTGGCCCTCTTTTCGCAAGCCGCAAGTGTTGGTTCATTTTAACACTATCATCAAGGCTATGCCAGAGTAAACTACCTCTACACGTGTTCTTAACATGTACTAAATTTCCTTGCTCTTAAAATGTGCAATGATTTCTCAAAAAAACGATTATTGCTCTTAAAACGAAAAGTTTTGGCTAGCAAAACTACAGGTACTTGAAATAATAATTCGAAAACTTTTCAAACACTATTTTAACATTGTGTTTTACTCTTTCTATCTGATGTTTTTTTAAAGAAAGCTATGAAGCCTTGTCATTTTTCTTAACATGTTCTTAACTTTTAAGCATTTGAAGCCTTATGTTCTTAAATGGTTTGTTCTTATAAAAAAAACGTGAAAAGGACAGTGATTCTTGCCAAAAGCCCTGTGTCTTTGTTAGTGGTGGTTTGCAAAGATTTTGTAACCTTACATAATACGTTACTTGCTTCTATTCATGAAATTTCCTTAGAAAAAAAGGTTAAGATGATTTATACTTTAGCCCTTTCACCCCTGGACGGGCCATATAGCCCAATGACAAACACCGGAAAAGATGATTGTCAGGGGGTTAAGTACAAAATATCGTAAATGTTCTGATGACAGTTTTCTATTGTAGTTTACGCTTTCACCTAAGTTATTTGACTATGCTACCCCCTGAAAAGCGTAGAATTATATGGGTTTTAACAGTTAACTGAAAATTAATCCGGGTGCGAAAGGGTTAGGAAGATTGACCTGATAAGCGTTACAATTCTGTTTAATTTGATTAAAAATTTAAGCTTTTCACAATTGAATGTTACAATTGGTTTAGACTAGTATAATATACATTTCAATTTAGATTTTATGAGATCTGAAATGATAGGCTTTTGAATTCATTGTTTTATTTTATTAGAATTTTAAACTATCGACATGAAAATTTCATGCTATCATTGACAAAGATTTTAAAATAAACATATTATTTTATTTTTTATAAAGACTTAAGTAATTGATTTAGGAATTCATGATTCTATTGGATTTTATGTTGAAGCTATTGAAAGGAAAATTTAATGCTATTTTTCATAAAAGCTTAAAAATAGACATTCTATCTTATACTTTATATTATGCTTAGCAATTCATGGTTTTATTTTATTAAAAGTTTTAGTTTTTGCCATGGAAATTTCCATCTTTGACGTTACAAAGATTTAAAGATAGAGATTTAATTGTATACTTTATAAGTCTCAAATTATAGGCATAGCAATCCGTGGTTTAATTTGATCAAAATTTAAAACTCTTGGAATGACAATTTCATGCTATCATTGATAAAGATTACAAAATAAACATTTTATTTCATACTTTTTAAAAGACTTAAAGGATACGCTTAGTAATCTATCGTTCTATTTTATTGAAATTTTAAACCTTTGGCATGAAAATTCCACGTTCTGTACTTCTTAACGACTTAAATTGATATGCTTCGCAATTCATAGCTTTATTTTATTAAAACTTTAAAATTTTTACATGGAAATACCAGCCTCATCTTGATAACAAATTGACCTATCCCTCGCTTAATTTTTACGGCCATGTTTCCATTTTCTTTCAAGGTATTCATGGATTCTACAAGACTTTCTTGGTGTCTGTTTCTGTGTCAGCCTTATCAAATTAATCAAACTACCAAACCTAAAAGTCAGCGCACTTCTCCTTGTTGCCCTGTTGATCTACGATATTTTCTTCGTCTTTATCACGCCGCTGTTTTCAGCCCGAGGCAAAAGCGTAATGGTAGAGGTGGCTACAGGTTAGTGTTGTTTCAGCTTTGATATTTTTGGGTCTAGGATCAGGCATAAGGCAATGGGCCTGATCATAGATAGAGCGCTGGGTCTGTGCGTAGAAAGGGAACTGGGTTTGAGCATAGATAGAGGACTGGGTTTGAACATTTATAGGGAACTGGGTTTGAGCTTAGATAGAGGACTGGGTTTGAACATTGATAGGGCACTGGGTCTGAACTTAGATAAGGCACTGGGTTTGAGCATAGATAGAGCGCTGGGTTTGAACATTTATAGGGAACTGGGTCTGAACTTAGATAAGGCACTGGGTTTGAGCATAGATAGAGCGCTGGGTTTGAACATTTATAGGGAACTGGATCTGAACTTAGATAAGGCACTGGGTTTGAGCATAGATAGAGCGCTGGGTTTGAACATTTATAGGGAACTGTGTCTGAAAATTAGATAAGGCACTGGGTTTGAGCATAGATAGAGCGCTGGGTTTGAACATTTATAGGGAACTGGGTCTGAACTTAGATAAGGCACTGGGTTTAAGCATAGATAGAGCGCTGGGTTTGAATATTTATAGGGAACTGGGTTTGAGCATAGATAGGGAACTGGGTTTGAGCATTGATAGGGAACTGGGTCTGAGCATAGATAGGAGACTGGGTTTGAACATTGATAGGGAACTGGGTTTGAGCTTAGATAGGGAACTGGATCTGAACTTAGATAAGGCACTGGGTTTGAGCATAGATAGAGCGCTGGGTTTGAACATTTATAGGGAACTGTGTCTGAAAATTAGATAAGGCACTGGGTTTGAGCATAGATAGAGCGCTGGGTTTGAACATTTATAGGGAACTGGGTCTGAACTTAGATAAGGCACTGGGTTTAAGCATAGATAGAGCGCTGGGTTTGAACATTTATAGGGAACTGGGTTTGAGCATAGATAGGGAACTGGGTTTGAGCATTGATAGGGAACTGGGTCTGAGCATAGATAGGAGACTGGGTTTGAACATTGATAGGGAACTGGGTTTGAGCTTAGATAGGGGACTGGGTTTGAGCTTAGATAGGGAACTGGGTTTGAGCTTAGATAGAGCGCTGGGTTTGAACATTTATAGGGAACTGGGTCTGAACTTAGATAAGGCACTAGGTTTGAGCATAGATAGAGCGCTGGGTTTGAACATTTATAGGGAACTGGGTCTGAACTTAGATAAGGCACTGGGTTTAAGCATAGATAGAGCGCTGGGTTTGAACATTTATAGGGAACTGGGTTTGAGCATAGATAGGGAACTGGGTTTGAGCATTGATAGGGAACTGGGTTTGAGCATAGATAGAGCGCTGGGTTTGAACATTTATAGGGAACTGGTTTTGAGCTTAGATAGGGGACTGGGTTTGAGCTTAGATAGGGAACTGGGTTTGAGCTTAGATAGGGAACTGTGTCTGAATTTAGATAGGGCGCTAGGTCCGAGCATAGATGAGACACTAATCTCGAACCTTATTGGATCAGAGGCCTAAATGAGGGGTTTCCGGGGTCAGAAAACTCTAATACTTTAAACTCGAGTATGGATAGCTTGTAATTCGGAGATTCTGAGAGAAGGGCTGGGCGTAAAGAATAACCAGAAAATATACAAAACAGAGAAAGCCATCGAAATCTCCATAGAGAAAAGAGCCTTCTACTACTTTTGGAGAAGTGCCAATAAATGTGATGCAGAGTTTGTTGCCATGTGAACCGACCTTGATGTAGTTAACCCTCTCGCACCCGGATTTACTTTCAGTTAACTGTTAAAACCCATATAATTCTACGCTTTTCAGGGGGTAGCATAGTCAAACAACTTAGGTGAAAGCGTAAACTGTTACAGAAAACTGTCATCAGAAAATTTACAATATTCTGTACTTAACCTCCTGAAAAAATATCTTTTCCGGTTTTTGTCATTGGGCTATATGGCCCGTCCAGGGGTGAAAGGGTTTACATCCTACAACATGAAGTAGAGATTCAGATAGCACAGAAAGGAAAACAAGATGTTTCACTACAGCCCCAAGGAGCCGTGTTACAATAAAATAGTGGAAAAATTTTATTTAACATTCAACTACTATAACAAAAACCTAACTATTTAGGTAGTTTATACTTGCATGCCTAGTAAGAGCTATTAAGAAGAATTTTTATGAAGGCGAAATTTAAGCAAATTGAATTGAAAGAAGGTCGAGATAAGTCCATTCCTTATTTCTGCGGCAAAATATAATGTAAGTTGTACGTATAATTATGGAGGAAAGTGTAGTGAGCAAGAAATGAAAATTTTTTTGTCGAAACGTACTTCTTTAAAAATTTTTCAAACTCTCATGTTATTTCATATCAAATTAATACTACAATCATACACCTCACTAGTAGAAGGCAGCGTATAATTGGCTTGTCTGTTTATTACATAGATTGGCTAATTAAAAGCCTAGTAAATCTGGATTGGTCCATTCTTTATTCCGCTTGCAAAATATATAGTAGGTACATCGGATGGCGATATTGATCATTTTCATCATAAGTCTTCTTTTAATTGCCTTGTCAATACCAGTTTCCTCGAGCATTGTAGAAAAGGGATGAGAGGAAGTTCCAAGAATACCCAGAGCACCCATAAAAAGATTGACAAAGTAGAAAATTGAGAATTAAGTTCTTTAATAATCCTAAACTATTCTGCACCCAAGCAGATGGCAAAACCTACTGCTTAGTTAATATACAGAATGTTTGCTGGTTTTACAGTTACTGTTAATAAACGCTTTGGCACAAACGGTGAATAAATTTATCACTGAGTATCAAATATGAAAAGAATCAAACTTGATGTGGGCTCAAAAAGCCAGGTGTAATCAACAGCAGTCCAAAACAAAAGATGAATGGAAAGAATCAGTGATTCAATTTTTTCACCCTGTGCCTCCAGATATAATTCGCTCCAATAATATTAGAAATTGAGCACCAAGCCAACAGTTCTTTTGTTTTTGCTTTGCAAAATCCAATATTCATCTGTAATAAATCTAGGCCTTGAGTCCGGCAGAGAGAGACGTGAGAGATGACTATCGTGTGTTTCCAAGTACTGATTAAAACCCAACTAACTCTTTTAAGCATACATTCAACATATATTAGGCGATCGTAAATCTACGCTAACAAGAGAACAAAAGGAAAAGTAATTACAACACAGGACGAGGAAACATCACATTAAATAAAGAGTCACGCAAACATATTCACATGCACCGAGTCACGAACACTACAAATCACAATAATCGCCAATTACTATTATTACACATCAATCGTTCATAAACGTCCTCTTTGATACAGCCAAGTGCACCAAAACACAGAACATGAAGAGAAGGTTTCCAACCATTTTCACAAAGAACGTCACACAGTTCCCGGTAGCGATCACATTTCGCTGGAAAAGAGAATCCAAAGTAGAGATGAAATCACACTGTGACTTCTGCTATGATAATATCTCGCGATGATGATACAATGATGTTGCAGTGTTGCTGGAATGTTTTACATGATCTTTTTATATATATTTTCTTAAAATTTACAATAACAAACAAATATAAAAGCAAAGGGAGTATGGAAATACATAACAATTTAAGACTTACACTCAACACAGAGAAAAAATATTACAAAAATGTTTTAAAATAGTAAGCGACAAAAGCAATTAGAGTGGTGTTGCCTGTTGTGCCCACAGGGTCGCAAATTGAACTAAATCCTCACTAAGATGTCAAAGGAGAAAACAAGTGTACCAAGGTTCCTTATCTTCTCAAAGGGTGATGTGAGTATTCCACCATTCCAGTGTTCCGCTTTCCATTCCAGTGTTCCGCTTTCCATGTAATCCCTATCCTGCCTCGGATTCTTGTGGTTAGGTTAGGCTATTAAGGTCTGTTTGGAGGAAGGGTTAGATTTCTCGCGAGAAGAACCGTTATGGCAGAGAACGTGATACAAATAGAGGCACTTTCTGACGAGGAAACTGCAAGATTAGCGAAAGTTTATGACGTATTTGAAAAGTACGGACAACGGTATGTGAGAGTGAGACCAGGCGATTGTATCCTACCGGCATCTTACGATAAATTCAAAGATAAGATCAAAAATTTCAAGACACGGCCAGGCGACGTTTTCGTCCTGTGTTTTCCAAAAAGCGGTACAACCTGGACGCAGGAACTCGTAACAATGCTTCTCTACGATTGTGATTTTGAGAAGATGACCAACACTCCGCTTTTAGAAAGAGGAATGATTTTCGTCGAGTTCCCAGCCATGCTTGACATCCTAAAAGCTGAACTACCACTCGGAGAAACGTTAGAAAAATGGGAGAAGATAGAGTTACCCAGATCTGTTGTAAGTCATCTGCGGCATTGCCTACTTCCTAATGGCTACCTTGAGAAGTCCAAAGTTGTTATCTGTATTCGAAACCCTAAAGATACGTTGGTATCGTATTACCACCACGAGAAGCTACTGAAGATGAACGGTTACGTGGGCGATTTCCCGACGTACTTTGACTTGTTTATGGACGGGCTGACAGTTTACGGTCCGTATTTCGAGTACATAAAAGAAGCGTGGTCGCTGCGGGACCATCCAAACGTCTGCTTGCTTAGATTTGAGGAAATGAAGAAAGACCTGCCTGGTTGTATCAGGAAAGTAGCACGTTTCATTGGCAAGGATCTAAGTGAGGAACTGGTACAGAAATCTGCTGAATTTCTCGATTTCAAATCGATGAAATCTAGGCCATCCACCCTGAATCTGCTAGACAAGCTAAAGAAAGAGACCAGCGTTGGTGATGTCAAAAGAAAGGGGGCAGTTGGGGACTGGAGGAATTATTTCACGGAAGAAATGAATAAACGAATGGATGAAGCCATTGATAAACATTTCAAGCCAATTGGACTTCATTTTGAATATGAATAAAACCTTTAGTTTGATGAAAACTTGTTAAGAATTTTATAACGATTAGAAATTTTTTGTTAAACCACCACTCAATGATCAACTCTTTATTACACGAATTTTTTCTTAGAAAATCGACAATAATTTGTTGAAATAATGTAGAATAATTCTACGACCTCATTAATAAGAAAGAAGAAATCGGCTCATTAAGCATAAATGAAAGTTCAGTGCTGTGTTTCTACAACCAAAGAAAGTATACGCTTGTTTCATATAACAAAACGGCCTATTAGAGAGTACTACTCGGCTCCTGAAAAACGTCAATAACAGTTCTGTACTGAGTTTCTCCAACCTCGCTTGTTTCTTATAAAAAAGGTGGTTATAAGAAAGTAGTACTCAACTTCTTAAAAAGTTTGCTTATGTTTAAAATAGTTTATTTTTATTAAGACGATTTAAAGAAGAATTCAGTACTGGAATCGCTAAGAAAATGAAAGTATTGAAATCCTGTGATTACTAAGAAAGCTTGGGTGCTGAAATCCCTTTTTTTTCTAAGAGAGTTGGAGTACTGAAATCCTGCGATTGCTAAAAAGGTTTGAGTATTGAAATCCTGCGATTGCTAAGAAAGTTTGAGTACTGGAATCCCGTGATTGCTAAGAAAGTTTGAGTATTGAAATCCTGCGATTGCTAAGAAAGTTCGAGTACTGAAATCCTGTGATTGCTAAGAAAGTTTGAGTACTGAAATCCTGCGATTGCTACGAAAATCTGAGTATTGAAATCCTGCGATTGCTAAGAAAGTTTGAGTACTGGAATCCCGTGATTGCTAAGAAAGTTTGAGTACTGAAATCCTGCGACTGCTAAGAAAGTTTGAGTACTGGAATCCTGTGATTGCTAAAAAGTTTGAGCATATGATAAGCTTCATCATTCATTTAAAGTCGTGCTAGGATCGTGTCGTAACCGTGGTGCTGTGTCGTGCTGATTAAGGTTTGTTGCGTCTGGCTCAAATCGCGTCTCACTTTCCTTTCTTTGCCTAAACCTTTATGGAAGATTAGCCCTGTAAATCTAATATTTGTTTTTTTCTGATGCCTCTGATTAAGTGAACCGTAATAAATTTCATTCATTCATCAAATTACAGCAAAGCAACAGTGACTAAGTTAAGCTTTTAATCTTAGAAGTCTAAACGCTTCCGCCCCCGGCCATATATGCATGTAATGTAATAGCGTCGTCATAAGCGAATGACCACTTCAACATGTAAAAATTAGTAAACTAAATCTAAAATAGAAGAAGATATACACACACGTTTTTTTATAAGAACATCGAATTTCAATGAAGCCTAGTTATGTCCTTAACTTTCTTGGTATGAAAGCTTAAAGTGTTTTCAACAAGTTCTTCATTTCCTTGTTTTTCAAATGTGTACTGATTCTTCAAAAGATAATTTTAATTTTAATAATTTTAACGATAATTTCTCTGAAAAGGAGCCGCGGGTAAAATTTAAGCACACATGTCTGTGAATCGCCTTGCGTCCAATGAAAATCGTTACAAGCAGGTCAATGTAACGAAAGTTAAAAACTAACCCATTCACCCCCGGTGATTATGCAGCTGTACAGTTACATTAGATGCTTCTACTCAGATTGCAGGGGGTAAAAGAATTGATAATGTTGAAGAAAAGAAGACTTCCGAATTTTTAAGGCATCTTTTAATGTCATATGAGAGGTTAAATGTATCACCCTCCCAGGTTGAGTGAAGCTCCACTGATAACAGAAAAGACTTTCAAGCTTTCTAGACATCTTCTTTGGACATCTTGAATAAGCCTCTGTTCCGCTGTTGACCTCGCTTGCAGGATGCGAGTCCAACAATTCAATTCAGCCGCGAAATTTACAATTTTATAACATTGAAATCCAATCTTAATTTTCACAATTCTTGCTTAACCATTTTCCTATGTCCACTTTATTTCCTCCAGCTATCGGCTATTAACTCAATCCATTCCCTCTTTTGCTGTTGTTGTACACCTATGACGCAACCACTGATCTCAAAAAAAGAACTGGATCGAGCAACCTATTGTTTTCGAATCCAACTTTTTGAAGCCAGATCGGCGCCATATTGGTAGGACCCAAACAATAAACTTCAGCGAACACGTGGAAAAGTATACTCAATAAAGTACAAGTATGTCAAAAACATACGATCCAAAAGCTAAAAACCTGTTAAATGGCATTTGATAATCCATGCTGAGTGGCTTGCTTTTGACTCTACGCTAAAAACCGCAGCTTTATGGGTCCTAGTAAGATGGCCGCCATCAAAATTTCTTGGCTTCACTTTTCAAACAATAGAAGCTCGATCCAGTCTTTTTAGAGATCAGTGGACGCAACATATTGATCATATGACCTTCTAAAATCACATGATTAATCCGTCACGTGACAATCTGTTCATTCTTCTTCTAGGCAAAGGAAGCAAAGAGCAGTTGCCTATGGTGATAAGGGTACCGAAGATGATCCAGTCAGCTCTCTCCTTATGCGAGAGACCTTATTCATTGTTAGGATTTGGAGATATACTGTTACCGGGTATGTTGGCTTAACCCTTTCGCACCCGGATTTATTTTCAGTTAACTTTTTAAACCCAAATGATTCTACGCTTTTCAGGGGGTAGCATAGTCAAATAACTTAGTTGAAAGCGTAAACTATTATAGAAAACTGCCATCAGAACATTTACAAAATTTTGTACTTTACCCCCTTTAAAATTATCTTTTCTGTTGTTTGTCATTGGGCCATATTGCCCGTCCAGGGGTGAAAGGGTTAACTTTCCCCATACGAGAAGTCCTAAAATATGCTTTCATATATTAGCGTATGGTTTGATAACGATAATTATCTCTAATTATAATGCTTTTGAATTCGTTCACAGGTCTATTTGTCGGTTTCTGCAGAAATTATGATATTGTTGCAGAAGTTCCCAAGAGCATTTATTTTCTAACGTCATTAATAGGTATGTCTATATCAGTTTTTTTATTTCTTTGAGTTATCTTTTGATACAATTGACTCGTTATTATAAGCATTATTCTTTTTTATTTCAATATAATTTCGTATCGTGGAACCCTTGTAAAGCAAATCTTTTGATATGAGAAGCCACTTTTGATACTTTAAGGATTTGATATGAGAAGCCACTTTTGATTAAGGTCCCGCCTGATCATTGCAAACTTTAAACCATTAACCCTCACAGCTGATACTTTGAACCTTACCTTTAAAACTATGACCATTGACCATAACACCTTTTAACCTTGGCCTGACCTTTGAGATTTTGAACTTTAACCTTTACTTTCAAAACATGCATCTTTTGTTCACTTATAGGTTACGCCTTTGGCATCATTATAACATTTGTAGCTCTAGTATTTATGAAATCTGGACAGCCAGCTCTGCTTTATTTGGTGCCTAGTGTACTTTTGCCCGTTAGCATCATCGCCGTGATTAAAGGACAGTTCAAAAGCCTGTGGGAAGGCAAAGTGGTACGTCGTATTCTTTAAAGCAAATTTCATTGTTTTTTTTAATAATTTCCTTCTTTCTTTCGTCAATTATCTTTCTTTATAGCTTTTATTCTTTTCTTCCTTCTTTCTATTGTTGTAACATTCTTGGCTTTCGTCATTCTTATAACCAATCTTTCTTTCTTCCTACTTTGTTTTTTGTTCACCTCTTTGGTTCTTCGTTCTTATACCATATCTTTCTTTCTTTCTCTCTTTCTTTCTTCCTTTCTTTCTTTCTTTCTTCCTTTCTTTCTTTCCTTCTTTCTTTATTTCTTTCTTTCTTTCTTTCTTTCTTTCTTTCTTTCTTTCTTTCTTTCTTTCTTTCTTTCTTTCTTTCTTTCTTTCTTTCTTTCTTTCATCGATTTTACATTTTATATTTCACTTTCAGCACACGGAGCCCCCTTCCAATGAAGAGGTTGAATCTTCCACCAAACCTGCCGATAAAGATATCGAGGCTACACAAGACAGTGCTCGCAATGAACGGCGACCTCTATTACCCTTAGCGAAAGATCAAGGACAAAATTAGGTCATCGAATTGTTATAATTAAATTTGAAATAATTTTTTTTGGGCTTTGCATCGAATGTTTTTACTGTAATTTGCGAGGATCATAGTATTGGACCATTTGAGGGAGAATCTCCGATTTACAATAAGGTTAATAATTTAAAAAATGGCAGAGTATGGCATTGATTCTGACAATTCTGATTTCCAATAATACGTTTCAGATTTTTTCCCTATCATTTCCTAAAACTAAATTTGTAATTAAAAAATTGCCGACCCGTTGGCACCTAGGGGGGAGAGCACTTTGCCTCAAGCCTCCTATTTTTTGCCACTGGGTTTTGATCACTGGTTTTGATCAGTACAAGAAACAATGGCCTATTTTTCATGTCTGTCTCCTCACGTCGGCTCATTCATTTACACCAAGATAAATCTTCAGTTCATTAGTTCGTCAGTTCATATGAAATTCCTCTATGTGCAATACCTTGATATAAACGCTAGTTACATGCAGTGATTGCGAATAATATGAACCACTTATAATAGCATACATCACATAGCAGTTACAGAAAAATGTTGCATAACTGTCTCTGTTTGGTGTTCAGGCACCAATTTGTCCAACTGCAAACGAGGATTATGGCTTTTGTCGTTGAGTTTTCGCCACTTTGACCATTGGCAGCCTGGTTCGTTAGTTTGTGTCATCAACGTCCGTTTTTCTTTGTCGCAACTCCTAGCTGTAAGGCGCAACAGTAACAGACATTAAAAAAGGTCACTTTGTGCTTTCTTGAATTAATCAAAACCCTCAACCACGGCAAATTTAGTTGGATGAAATGCTAAGCGATGATTGACCTGAGATGTTGTCCACTGCTAGGTTAGTATGATACAATACATTGTATATATATATATATATATATATATATATATATATATATATATATATATATATATATATATATATATCAGAATTACCGAAAAATTCGAAAATAACAAATTCGTTTCTACCTCCAAAGTTCTCATTTCGAAGAGACGAAAAAAATTGGCCTTAATATTGCCAAAAAACTTTTGTTTAGAAATGCTCTTGTACCTGCGCTAGAATACTTGATTTCCTATTTCCCTTTTACTATTAAAGCCAAATATAAAAAATTACGTAAATTGATGCCTTACCAACGAAGCTACCCCCTGCGAAGGAGTAATTGTTAATCATGATAGTGTCTATGATTGGGTCAACTACTGAAAGTAATAACTGATTGAATAATTGCAATGACGTAATGGTAGATGGATGGTACTCCGCAGCGCCTTACAGGCTATATTACCAGTGCAGAATTTTTAGCAGATCATCGTTGATTGGTCGATTCATGTTTTGAGGGAATGCAAGCATACTGTACTATTGGCCAGTAGGGCTTGGATTGGTATTCCCCCTATTGTCTAAAGGACAAAGCCACTTTTCTAACACAATTCTGGCAAATATTTGGTTTTGAACAAAATAGTTCTTAATATTATGCAAGTCAGATCATTCGAATTGAGCCAATCATAACAGTCCTTGTAAAAACTCCTGCAAGACCCTTTATTACGGAAGCGTGATTTGACTTAGTTTGGAGGGGCATTATCTCCAGAGTGAGGCTGTATTAGTTTGTAAATGTTAATACGAACGAGGTCACCATGTTCCGTTCGCAAAAGCATTATGGTGCAAAATAATACTTGAAATTTAGGAGGTCAGTAGACAAATGGGACGCCATGGAGGAGCATAGTGCTATATATATCTATTAATTTATTATAATCTTATATAAATTTGTTATAATCGTTATGACTTTCCTAATTTGACCGGGTATGATAGAAAGTTAGAGAAGGTTTTCTAATATTGTCATATTTCCATTAGGGGTGGCGCAGGTTCCCCGACAAGTGGGCTATAAAACAGAATAGAGGGTATTTATCTAAGCACAGCAACACAATTTTTCGTGAAAATTTTCCCGACAGACCTAGTATTTTTACCCGATAGGGGGGGGGGGGCTGACACTCCACGACGAGGGGGCTACAGCCCCCCTGCCCCCCTCTGGCGCCACCCTTGATTTCAATTTTGATATAGCAATTAAATTGTTTTGAACTTAAAAGGTAACAATTAAATATTAAGTGACCGTTTTGTACTACAAAACTATAAACTTTCATGGAAATACAAAAGTGTTATTGACAATACGTACTCAATTTTTTCCAGGCACTATTTTTTCACATCGGAAAAATACTGAGAAACTAACGGAAATACTAGTAACCACTTGAGAATCAATGATCACGTGATAAGAAGAGACAACACACTTGATTGGTTAACTGTTTTAGCCAATCAGTTGCCAATTTATCCTCTTTATTCGGACTACTTTGATAACGAAACAACAAAAGATAATTTGTCCACTTATCAAGTCCCTTTAGGTCCATAATTTATGATGGTCATCCTATATTAGGGTTTGCCTATCGAAATAACTATGGAAGCCTCAAAATGTTTTGTTATTACACTGGCCTCTCCTGCCCCCACTGTTCCATAATTTATGTATGCCACTCTGTATATTAAGGACTGTTCCATCGAATTCACAATGTAACTCTATAAATGTTTTTGTTCCTATATTGGCCCCTCAAATCCCATCTGTTCCACGATTTATGATAGCCAATTCATATCAAGGACTTTTCCATCGAATCAAATTTTCAAAATTTTTGGTACTATGTTGGCCCTTCCAGCCCCCACTGTTCCATAATTTATGGTAGCCAATCCATATCAAGGGCTTTTCCATCGAATTTACTATGCAAATTTTTAAAAGTTTTGGTACTATGTTGGCCCTTCCAGCCCCCACTGTTCTATAATTCATGGCAGCCAATCTATATCAAGGACTTTTCCATCGAATCTACTATGCAAATTTTCAAATGTTTTGGTACTATGTTGGCCCTTCCAGCCCCCACTGTTCTATAATTCATGGTAGCCAATCTATATCAAGGACTTTTCCATCGAATTTACTATGCAAATTTTCAAAAGTTTTGGTACTATGTTGGCCCTTCCAGCCCCCACTATTCCACAATTTATGATATAGTAGTGTTCCATCGAATAACCTAAGCCTTTTAAAGTCTTTCTTACTATATTGGCCTTTCCAGTCCCCTCTGGTCCATAATTTACGATAACCAACCTATCCAAGCTTTCAAAAGTTTTTTTGATCCACTTAACCCTTCCACCCGTCTCCCATACATTCTTTATGAAAGGTACCCTATATTTGAGGTTGGTCTATAGCATTAGCAAGCTTTCAAATTTCTTTAACGACCCTTCCAGGCCCCCTTTATTCATTATTATACTAGTTATCCTAAAGATAAGGAATTACTCTCGCAGCTGCTACGAAGACAGAAAATACCACATAACATTTATAATGCTTTATGTTCTTGATATAAATTATTCAAATCATAATGTATCAAGTTCATCTAACAAATTTTGCAGGATCGCGGCAAGCACTTCAAGGCACGGGGGTTAACTAAACCATTGCAAAATAAAGGCATAAGATTGATTCCTCTTTTCCCCCTGAAAGATTACACCGATCGTGTTCATTTCTAAGTACAGATCGTAATACGATCATAATAACTGAGTTTCAACATCTCGTGGAGGTGCTGCCCTTGCGTCATGTTTTAGCCTGATTCCAAGATTGACTGGGCCTGTAAATCGTCGACGGCTTATTGCGAGGTTTTCTTGTCCAGATCCAGATCCAGAAGCAGCATCTGTAGAGAGTAAAACAAAAACCAGTAAGACTCACAGCAAAGACGAATTTCGTCGAAACTTGTCGAAACTTATCGAAATCTGTGTAAATTTGTCGAAACTTGTCGAAGTTTTTTAGGCAGATTTTTCGATTTGTGTTCCCAATATTTGGCTAACCAGTGCTAAGCGAATGGTTTTTTAAGTAAGGTTTGTAAGAGAGTAGTATTTTTTTTAAAAAAAGTTTAGCAAGTTTAGTACTCACTTATCCAACCTAAGAAAGTACACGCTTGTTTCTTATGAGAAAGTGGTTTATACGAAAAAAGTAATCGGCGCCTGAGCAAGCTAAGAATGTTAATGTATGAGTTTCTCAAACCTTAAAGAGAACACGCTTGTACTTCATAAGAAAGTGGTTAAAAAGAAAAATTGTATTAGGTCCTTAATAACAGTATGTTAAGAAGTTGTAGTACCGTGTTCTCCAATGATATAGTTTACAGCTTCTAACAATTTTAATTACAGAATTCAAGTAAGATTTCATTTTACCTTCATCAGTTGCCTCCATATTGTCCTCTTCTGTCTCGATCTGTTCCTTTATATTCAGTTCGTTATTTGACATGCTCTGCTCTGTGACAAAATTCTCTATATCTTTCTCTGAAATTGAAATAGTCCTTTTAATCAACGGAGAGACCATTTTGCCAAAAAACCTCCAGCGATTATTGGTTATTTCTTAAACAGAGAGACGAAACCTTTATCTAGCTGGATACACATGCTCCTACCCTGGGTATCATGCTCCTAAACATTCGTAATGATTCTTTGCTCAACACAATCAATCCCCCCCCCTGCAGTCTGAGCAATTAACTTTAATGTTACTCTACAGCAGTATAATCACGGGGTGAATAGTTCGACTTTCTCATAACCTTCTTTCAAATAAGCCATTTTCTCAGTAGAAACTCATTTTAATTTTTCGGGGTGCATTAAAGCTGCAAAGGTCTTACCAAGGTTTCCGATGCTGAGAAATGCGTTAGAAAGGTTTACCATGCCAATTGCGATAACGGCAATCCATATTACAGTCTGCATGATGATTTTATCAAATGTTATCTGCAGCCTAAAACGTTTATCTCGACTGCAACGAACCCAGTTGTTTTTGCAAGTTTTCATGGCATTTTATACGAGTCAAAACACCAAGAAAGCATGGAAAATGAAATGCGCGTCCCATGGTACATCATTCTTTTAATTCTCATTCAGATTGGGAAATCGAGAAATCTCCCCATACACCTTCCCACGACACATTCGCCTCTTGGGACATTTTTCTGAGTGTTCCGTGGAAAATAATATGTTTTCTCTCACTTTGGGGGGCTTTAGACTGACGAGGGAGCCGGCTTTCTTCCGACTTGATGACGTAATGAAAAAATTGCCTTTTTGCAGTTGATGATGATTGAGTTGAATTAATTTCAAGCTTATCACGTGATATAAACTGGGCGTCATTTCGCCTTTGTTGGACGAGAAAATGGCTACCGAGCAGTTTTCCTAAACAGGGCCTAATTTCAATCCGGGGAATCTGCCACTCGCTTTCGCAATTGGCATCAACCTCCAGCACAGAATTATCAAGGAGACATAACACAACTGACTTTTGGTGGAATATCTTGCCTTTTGGACATTCTTGCAAACTAGAGAGCCTGACAAAATGGCCAGCAAAGATGACGAATACGATTACCTTTTCAAAAGTAAGTGTGAAAAATTTGATTGTTATTGATTTTTAACGCATAATAGGGCTTAAATCAACTTTTTAAAGTTGGATTAGATGCGTTCGTAGCTTCTTCTTAGATTTGCTTACCCAAGCTCTATGCCAGTTTAGGCCGGCTTCACTCCGCTGCGCAAGAATAACTAACGAAAACAAATGAAAAACTCAATATTCCTCGTTCGCATTTTACATTCATTGGCATTTTGGATGGCAAATATTAATGTGTGCCTTATGTGTGGTATTTAATAACAGAACGTTTCATCAGGACGAGATATTGGTTTGAAAAGCGGTACTTCATCGGGATTAACTTTGAGGCAATGTTTTAACTGAGGAGGAAACGATATGCAGCTTATTTCGAGCACGTAGGCGGAAACCAAATAAAATATAAAACCTTTCGAAAGCATTCGCATATTATCTTTTACACCAAACTAAAATAACTGCTTGATTTCCGGCTAACATCTATATTTGCCTGCTCTTTAAAGGAATGTCTAGTTTTTTTTACTTGGTCTCTAAGTATGCTGCCATTTTGGCCTGTGTGCAGTGAAAATGCCGGGATAAAGGTGCATTTCGTGCGGTATTTAGTAATTGAAATACCAACCGTTTATTGTCTTCGAAAGTGCATCATTTCACCTTGAAAATATTCACCTTAAAATTCAAAACATTCTTGTTTAGGCCCTTTCAAGATGTTTAAATCTGGACCTTAACCCTGGAACCCTAGCCAAGAAACTTTGGGCTCAAGGAAGGTCTTTAAGAATTTTTCTTGCCTATAATATCTCTATTTTGATGTTTTTTGTAGTTTTTCACCAACCCTGACATTCATCTCAGTTTGAAAGCCTGTTTACCAACCCTTACAAGTTCTTCAAAATATGTCAATTTTCCCCAGACCTAAGAAATTGTCCATTTTGCCAAAGGGAATTTGACATGTCATGGCAAAATCATAGACATGGAAGGATACAGTGGTATCAAGTTTCATAATTTTCACAAATGGGGCTGTAAGGGGCTCTGTTGGCAAAGCCATCAAAGAAGAATGATTAAAATGTAAATATCTACCTTTTTGTCTCAATAATGAACAGGACACAGACCCCCTAGAGAAACCACGATTGCACATTCTGATTTCAGATAACTAAAACTTCAACCCTCAAGAGTTGCACAAAATATTTTGTTTTCTTGTGCTCAAAAATGCTTAAAGTGTCTTAGACTCAAGAAATTAAAATAGGTATATATTATAATCTGCTATTTCAGCACCAAAAGTTGCTCAGGTATTTTTAAAAAATGATCAAATGATCTGCAATTTCAGCACCAAAATATTTTTACATTTAAAGCACCTGGAGTTGCTTTAATTAAGTGAGATTTCCTCTCTTAAAGTTTCTCTAAATATCTAACTTTTTAGTCCCAAATGCTGCTTAATCTTTTTGCATTGATTAAAATATGAAACTGAAACTGGAAAGAAAATTGATTGCACCCAAAGTTGCTAAAAATATCTAAAATGGAAGCCATTAAATCTGCTTAATTTTTAAAAAGAAGCAAGTAAATAAATGCAAAAGTTTTGAGTTCCACAGTTCTACAGCAAAATAAGAAAACCACATGGCCATCTGTTGTCTTATCTCTGGTTCCTTGGTTTCATGTTTGATATTTTTGCAATCAACATTTGGAGAAACAGAAAACAAAACTCGAGGGAAAAGTAAACAAAAATGTGAGAAACAGGGTTTCATATATCGATACTGATACAATTTAACAATCTAAAAAACCCCATAAAATAACTCAATTTAGTGACATTTTATTTTCATTCCAATTAAAATGCAGATGAAAATTTCCCTATTCCATTCTAGTTTTTAATTGACTAGCCTATATTACCACCAAAAGGTTAAAAAAGTTTTAATACCTAAAAATATGATAATTATTAGAATATAATGTATATATAAATAAAATTGGAGGACAAGAGCAAAGAAAACCTCATTTTCGGCAGACTGAGGTCTTTCAAACCTATATTTTCTTAAAATTGTGTGTCTAATGTACATACTAGACTAAATTTATGACTACATATAAAAATATATTAATACTTTCTAGTGAATTAAAATCATGTAATATATATTTAATGCAGGTCTCTAGAGATTATTTGCTAAAATTGAGAAAGCAAATTTTCAAAATGCAATGCCAAGTTACAGCTAGGGAGATGTGCGTTTACCAATAATGAAATGTACATGCAAGATGATGTAAGTAGATTTTGGATGGGGGCAACACGGCCCACATGGACACTGTAAAGTTTTCCGAGTTGCCCCTTAGAAATCCTGGAAATATAGGCCTAAGCAATTTTTAATTTACCAACTTTGATCTTTAGAAAACTTGAGCCATTAGTTTAAAACTCCCAATAATCTGAATTAAAACAACTTAGAAAACATTTGGATAAGAATTCAATCTTCCTTCATAAGTTGTGTTAACATTGTCATCTTCTTGCTCTACATGTTCCGTTTTTTCATGTAAATTACAAGTTGCAAATTACAGATAACAAAATATACTATCAATGATATCCTTGGAAGCAGAAAGCTGTGTCTACTGCAAAACCTTTACATGAAACGTGTAGAATTACATTCAAGCTGCAAGTTAAGGTACCTTGCAGCCAAACAATTGCAAGAGAAGAGTTTCGGGTTTATTGAAAATGAAGACTGGAGATTTGAAAATTATTTTTGGTCTGCAAGCTTCCCTAAGGCATCACAAAGATAAAAATAAAACCATGACTACGGAAAACAGACACATGCTGAATCTGTTCCTCGATGCTAATTCAGTTTTTGCAAGCAGTTGCATTGATCATGATTATGGAAAAGAAATTTATAAAAATAGTTCTTAGTAAAGAACATCAGATTAGATTTGGCTTATTTTCCAATGCCTTTTATTTTTGCCATGTCATCCATTCGCCTGGATGAGAATTTGAAAATGGACCTCTAAGAAAGGAAAGCAAAGATTTTATCAGCTTACATTCAAGTTATTGATATAGAGCTTGCCATAACTCTTGTGGACAGGATGATCTAAGTTCTTTCTTGCAATTTGCTCTCACTCCTTATATATGTTCTTTAGTTTAGAAAGGCTGCTTGTAACTAGTTTGCTTTTCAACTACTCCAAGGGTGGTCATCCTAGATTTTCCTGACCTTCGCCTAGTAGGTACAAGCTGACCCAGTTGCAGACTGGCCTAGAATTGCTCACCGGTCATGGAGAACTTAGTTAGGCTCTTTTGGGTCTGGCTTGAAGTTAGGGCATGGTCATGAGAGTCACTGAGCTTCTTAATCTCTTTCCAATATACTATACCATTTAATATAAGGACTAACCAATCCTACTTTTACTTCACATATAAGATGTAACTCTTTGTCCAAACCATTTCCTTGATGATCTTTCCTATTTCATTTCCTTAAAAGAAAATTTTATTCATTTTCTCTGAATGTTGAAAGTGATTTCTGAGGGGCCTGCTTTCGTCAAAAAAGGGCTCTTTTGGAATAGTTTTCAAGGGGGCCTGCTGACCATGGGCCACTGGACTGGTGGGCCAGTCTGCCGTGAGCTGACCAGCCAGATCTTAAATGTTATTTGAAAGAGAAATGTGCAAATAGGCCAAAAACTCCGAACAAGAAATTGCGCAAAATACATTGATTGTATTTGTTTGGGCATATTTTGCATTTATCAGTTGAAGCACCATTTGCAAAAGTAATGAAATTTTAATGTTAAAAATCGTGAGAAGGGTTCACAGGCAGCACAGATCAGCAAGGCAAGGTCGTTTGAAAGGGAGTTTCTCATACCAAACACGAAGAAAAAGCATGATATAGAACTGAGAAGACATAAGACTTGAGACATATGACATAATTCATAAGATTATCATTTCAACCAACATGGAAGTACAAGAAATAACAATAAATGGAATTTTTAGAGAAATAGCAAAATTGTTGTCTTAAGTGGTTGGTAAAAGCGAGCTAATTTACAAACGCCCAACTGGCGAATAAATAAAACCTTGGTTTGATTTATTTTTAACTCAAAAAGAAAACAATAGAATTAAATCAGACTCTGCAGTAGGCCAAATTGGAACGATCAAGGTGTATTTATTTTTCACTGTACTGGATATCACCAACACTGGATAGAAAAGCAGGGAAAAACATCTCAAGCATCTTTGATGATTTGCAATGCATCAGAAGCATATGCACGACTGCAGCTATATTTAGATACAACGGTGGCTCCAGGGGTGGGGCTAGAAGACGCCCCCCTGTCGGGGAATGTCAACACCCCTCAGGGAAAATTTTTATGCCTGTCGGGGATTTTTTAACGGAAAATTGTGTTCTTATGCTCAGAAAGATAACCGTTATTCTGTTACATAGCCCCTCCTGTCGGGGAACTTAGCCAGCCCCGTATCATAAGGAATTTTATTTGAATTGCGAAACAGGCAAGTCCATCATACGTTGCCTTATAACAGCTAGGTGTATTATTGTGTTCTCAATTTGCTGTTCAGCCTTATGAACATTTGAAAAATAAATATTAAACAGTTTAAAAATCAATTATTTCTTGAATCTCATAATTATATCAAACTGACCTCTCCCATGCCTTTTTTCAACAGTTGTACTCATTGGGGACTCCGGAGTAGGCAAATCAAATCTGCTGTCACGATTCACAAGAAATGAGTTTAATCTCGAGTCAAAATCAACGATTGGGGTAGAATTTGCAACAAGGAGTATTCTGATTGGTGGAAAAACGATCAAAGCACAGATCTGGGATACAGGTATTTCTACATTTTGCAACTCAAACGTCTGGGTCAAGAGGCTCTTTCATTTTCAAAAATTTCGTACGATTCTCAAAAAACCTTCCGCTACTAATTCTTGAAATTTGGCCTACTTTATTTGCAGAGAAACATCATTTCAATCACATTCGTTGTTAACAAAACAAATCTTAAGTTACTGCTGAACGTCCAGGGGGTCGTGTTTGTATTAGTTTTGAGCTCATCAAGTGTCTTTTAAACTATTTTTAATGTTGATACTAGGTAGGGAACTGCCTGATAATCATAGGAATCTCCTTCCGAGCATCCAGAGCTGTGTGTGAAAATCTCTTTTTAGAATATGCTAGAATATAGTTGTATTTTTTATCTCTGATAAAAATTGAAGGTATTAAATGTAGTTTGCCCCTCCTGGTATCGTCATTGTGATGTTGTAGATCGTTATTTAGCAATCTAATCTAATCTAATCTAATCTAATCTAATCTAATCTAATCTAATCTAATCTAATCTAATCTAATCAAATCTAAATGTTTGTAGTACAGTCCCCATAATGGGCATTGCGTACGAGCTGTTAGTAGGTTAGTCTTAACAATAAACAGAAAACGATAATATTAGAAAATGGTAGGTAATAAACTGGTCACCACTGCCAGACTGGTAAGGGTTTAAACACTGATAAACGTAGTTGACAATGATAGTTTAAACTTTTTTATTGGATAAAAATATTACAGTTATGGCAACTGTAATTGTATAAAATATTCTTTGATTGCTCTACTTGGTAATCGTACTTTTTATATGTTGTGTATCGAAGATTTTGTAGTAATCTTTGATAATGCACAGTCATATATTTTAAGTTTTGATAACTCGGTGAATCAAATCGTGGGACTGTGTTAGAATCACATGCTTACAATTAGAGCCCAGGCTCTTCGCGTTTTATGTTAATATCGTTGCATCTAATCGTTGGTAAGGGGAGTTAAAAGTAATCTCGTATCGCTAAAGTTAGCAATGTAAATAGTCTTGATGAAGGTTATCCAATCCAGAAATTTAGGAAATTCAATCCAGATAGTTCCTCTGGCCGTTTCTTCACAAAACTGTCTCTTCTGCACTTAAGTAACATGTATAGCAGGGGTGTGAAATAGAGCCCCTAAATTACGCCATGAGCCCGATTTTAAGAGCACCTTAATTTTACTCAGGACAAGGCCCGAATCAAGCCCTTGTTTAGGAGATTTTTATAAAATTGCTGAACGATGTGAAATTATCTTATCTTTGGGTTGTATTGTACTGTTTGATTGGTATTAACGGTTTACAATTGATTATACATGCTTAGGACCCTATCAGGACCTTAATGATAACAGTATACATATTGTACTTGTAGATTGTCCCTGTAATACATTCATTTGTCATTCTAATTATTATTGTTTAAATTTGCAGCTGGGCAAGAAAGATACCGGGCAATAACTAGTGCGTAAGTATTAGATTAAATTTCAATTATGGTAAAGGATAGCTTCGAGCAAAGCTGAGTAGTTTTCTTATCATTTTTCTCTAAAAGGTCGCACAAAAAGCAAAGTTATTCCCTATATTGTCCTTTGCGATCCAGGAAAGTTATCATATGTATACATTAGATTTAAATAGTTTTTTACTGTTTGGGAGGTTTGCATAAGCTAAAGGTACGCCATCCCCGGACGCATTTATGATACTATGACCTTTGACCTTAACCTGTTCTTTAATTACGTCTAAACGTGTTAATTATAGTGATTAAATAGTATTTTAGAGAGTACAACCTGTTTTTGTAGTCTTTTGACTTTCATTAATTGGTCTGATTTGGCTTTCATTAAGCTTTCCTCTTACGTTGGTCTGGTTTCTGTTCTTGTAAGATGTTGTACTTTGACCCCTGACATTATGAAGCTATGACCCTTAACCTTTAGCCTTAACCGCTTAATTGGTTACACAGAAACGACCGTTCTTAGTGTTCCCTTTTTAATCCATCATCTCTTTCAGAAAAGTTTGTTCTCCATTCAGTTTTGCTTCTTTACTTGCCCTTTGTCATAGTTTGACCCCTCACATTATGAAGCAATGACCTCTAACCTTTTACCGGTTGATTTATTATAAAGATCTATCTTTTTTGACCCCATTCCGGGTTTACTTTAATGAAGCTTCGTGTAGTCTTGTTTCTTTACTTGTCGATTGTCATAGTTTGACCCCTGACATTATGAAGCCATGACCTTTAACCTTTTACCGTTTGATTGATTGCAGTTACTACAGAGGGGCTGTTGGCGCGTTACTCGTTTATGACATTGCAAAACATATAACTTATGAAAACATCGAGAGATGGCTGAAGGAGCTGAGGGACCACGCTGATTCGAACATAGTTATAATGACTGTGGGTAATAAAAGCGATTTGAGGCATTTACGAGCTGTTCCTACCGAAGAGGCCAAAACTTTCGCAGGTATTATTGCAATATTTATTTAGGCCATAAGGATGCAGCTAACAGAGCTGGCGATAAAATTCATCTTGCATGCCATCCCAGAGATGCCAATATTATCACTTCATTTACCCCCTTTCTAATCTAAGCAGACGTTTTTAATTTTACTGTAGAGTTGAATAATCACCGGGGGTCTGAAGGGCAGCTTCTAATTTATTATTTCACTTCTAAACATTCTTAACAATTCTTAGCTCTAATATTATCAATTCATTTACCCCCTTGCAATCTGAGCAGACGTTTTTAATTTTACTGTAGAGTTGTATAATCACCGGGGGTCTGAAGGGCTATCTTCTTATTTATCATTTCACTTCTAAACATTCTTAACAATTCTTAGCTCTAATATTATCGATTCTTGTACCCCCTTGCAATCTGGGCAGATGCATTTAATTTTACTGTAGAGCTGTTTAATTACCGGGGGTCTGAAGGGCTAGTTTCTAATTTTTATAACACTTCTAAAAATTCTTAAAAATTCTTAGCTCTAATATTATCGATTCTTGTACCCCCTTGCAATCTGGGCAGATGCATTTAATTTTACTGTAGAGCTGTATAATCACCGGGGGTCTGAAGGGTTAGCTTCTAACCTTTTATTACACTTCTTAACATTTTTAACAATTCTTAGCTCTAATATTATCGATTCTTGTACCCCCCTTGCAATCTAAGCAGTTGCATTTAATGTTAACTGTGCAGCCGTATAGTCACCGGAGGTAGAGGAATTAGCTTCTTGTAATATACACCTGCATCTTAACATTCGTAAAGATATTTTGTTCCAACATTTTCAATACCCCCTTGCAATCTGTACAGTCGCTTAGTATCTTTCTGTACGGCTGTATAATTTCCGGAGGTGATGGCTGCATTATACAAGAGACTTTGATCGTTTATTTTGTAGAAAAGCATGGATTGTCATTTATCGAAACATCAGCATTGGATTCAACAAATGTTGAATTGGCATTTAGAAATATTCTTGAAGGTATGTTTTTTGATCAAATACTCGTCTTTCAATGAGTATATTTGGAATTACGCCAGTTTTAACAATCACAGGATTTCAGTACTAAAACTTTCTTAGCAATCGCAGGATTTCAGTACAAAACTTTCTTAGCAATCGCAGGATTTCAGTATTCAAACTTTCTTAGCAGTCGCAGGATTTCAGTACATAAACTTTCTTAGCAATCGCAGGATTTCAGTTTTCAGACTTTCTTGGCAACTGCAGGATTTCAATACTCAAATTTTCTTGGCAATCCCAGGATTTCAGTTCTCCGACTTTCTTAGCAATCACAGGATTCCAGTACACAAACGTTCCTAGCACTTGCTTTATTCCAGTCCTCAAATTTTAATTGCCAGCAATTGACCCTAGAATTATGCATTTATACGATGCTCTATATCACTTATTTTACACAGAAATCTATCATATCGTATCGCAAAAGCAAATTCGTGATGCAAGCGACCAGGACAACACTCAGGTCAGCAATAACGTCCGCCCGATCCACGTGCAACCGACGACGGAAACAGAACAAAAGAAAAGAATCCAGTGTTGCCAATAGGAACCAGCGTTGCCAATAGAAACTATTTGTAATTGTCATCCTAAAAGTCAAGTGTATAAGTTTCAGTATTGGAGGATTATAATTTCTACTATTTTCATTGTCATTATTATTTAGTAATCGACAGTCTGGACTTGAATTACATAAGCTGTAGTTATCGCTAGATTAATTCCATGGTGACGTCATAAAATCTATTTTTAGAAATTTGAAATTAGGCCCGCGTCGTTTGAAAGAGCTCTTCTTTTCCATTTCATTGCAATATTTCCGAGGTCTTACCAAGGTATGCCGGAAACTGCGGTATATCGAGGCATGCCGAAATTTGCTGTGAAATTTTCGTTAAAGTTTGGTTTCGTTCGAAAATACAAAAAAACTAGGTTGAAAGTTCTAAATTTGACTGAAAAAACCCGTTTCTGTTTTCCCTGTAAACTTGCAGGTAGCTTCAACGAAAGGTACTCGTTTTAAACTCACTTGAAAGTTCTCTCTTGAACTAAACAATCACCATTTTAACACTCTAAAAATATATTTTTATAATTTAACAGAAAAGATATTGTTACGGATTTGCCAAAGCCTTGTGCTTGTGCTAAAAACAAGCCTTCGCATAAGTTCACATTCCGATTCTGTTAATTATCACGCCCATTTTGGAGTTTAGCTATTTCCTTTGAGATGAAGCTCATTCGATACTTGCTTATTTAGGGGAATGTGTAATATGAATTCCCTAAGATTGCAAAACCCTGAATTCCTTAAGATGCTATGATATTAACAGAACGTTGTTCTGCGTAGAATCATTCCGGATTTCATCTCGCATTTGAAAACATCATCGTCATCATGTGGTGTTGCCCAGGCTTCAAATCTAGGTTTTATAGTAGATGTGAGCATTGAGGACGTCCATGTGATCAGTTGTTAGCAATGCATGTGATTTGAGAGCTATCTAAGCACGTATGGTCATTAGAAGTGCATGTGATCGATCGAAGGGCGCATGTAATCAATTAATGAACGCTTTGGGTCAATCAATCCAACTCAGTCAACTGTTGTAAACGCAATTTATCTCAACGTGCGATTCGCCAGCTTATATAATGAGTCTGTAGACAGTCAGTTGGTCCGTGATTTACAGTCGATTGTTGATTAATATTTGTTCGTAATGATTCGTAAGTTTTTCATAATAGTTCATTGTATTTGGTGTTTAAACTAAAACCCCGCTCAGCCTTGAGGCCGTACAAACATATGAACCTTGAATCGATATCTAATTCGAGTTCATACTCGCGGGTATGCGCGTGTTAATGCCAGTCGTCTTGTTTGGGCCACGTCCTTTCTTTGGGTCATTTGGTTAAACATTCCCACTGATATGCCAATGTTAATTGGGATTGTTCTAAATTACGAGCTGCACTTTCTAACACACTCCCTACATTCCTCCATCTCTCCCTTCACCCGTGATATCTCCCCATCCGACCACTCTCCTTACATTCCACCATGACTCCATGCATCCCTCACACTCCTCCTCCCTCCACTCTCTCCATCACCTCTTTCTTTTCCCTCCCTCCATCCTCTCTCTCCATTCCCTCCCTCCAACTCCTCTCTCCACCCCGTTTCTCCATCCCCATTGTATCATTGTATGTAGAATTTTATGAGGGCCCCCACGAGACATTACTCTGCATAAATCTTTCTAAACTCTATCTAAATTTTGCCAAACGCCTTTAAAAAGCACACCATTTTCTTGAAAATGAGAGCATCAAATGGAGGAGTTTGAGTGGAAGGCAACCTAACAAAGTTTGAGAACATTCGAGAGTTATGCATAGTTATTCTCAATCTCAATAAACGTTCCTCTGTCGACCCTTCCTTCTAAATGGCTAGAACCTTTTATGCAATATTTTAAATAGCTATTTCGCATTTGAGAGTTATAGAGTTACCATTATGAAAGAACCTCGTTCTGCTTGTTGGCCTCAAACTGAGTGGAGCTCGTCTATATTGTTATTGCTGCCTATAGTAGTTGCATAACTGTAACTTCACGTGACAAATAGTCGTCAATGCTTCAATTTCCTAAAATTTACGAATATTCAATCCTTCTCTAATCAAATAGCGTCTTCGTTTTTTCTTTGTTGTTATTTTTTTTTGAAATTCCAAAGGCCTCCTTCCTCGTCTAGACAAATAAACATGACCAGTAAAAAATAAAAAATCGTTAACGTTTAAATTACAAACGGTGTTAAGTTCAATTTGAATCTATTGCAAAGGATTCCGGGACGAGGGGGCAGTTTACTTCCGTCCGCCGTTGGCTAAAAGCTTGATTATCTTGCATTCCTATTATTTCGCAGTCCCCTTTTCCCCTCTTCGGGCTTTCGAATCCGTCCCATTTTGGGTTTTCAAGACATTTATGGACACGGTTCCAGTCAAGGCCGCTGTGTGCAATTAAACCATCCCACAATCCATTGCTCTCAATTCGACACGTCCAGACATCCCTGTTGCCAAGGAATCACGTGATAGTCTATATAAGTACGGTTGAAAATTGGTGTAAATTACATGAATAATTAAGGTGACTATGGGGAAAATATCCACGACAGAGCAAAGATGAAAATAGGTGAGAAATGAATTTAAAGTGAGGTTGAAAGTAAGTTGAATTTGCATGAAAAATAAGGATGAAAATGAATGAAAAATGCTTGAAAATTAAGGATTTTTCATTACTATTGTTATTATTATCATTTTCAGCCTTATTTTCCATGCATTTCCATCCTTATTTGATCTTTTATTTTCTTTTTTTACACCCATTTTCACCTTAATTTTTCAATTATTTTTCAATTATTTTCAATCATTTTTAGTTTTGTTCTTCATTTATTTTCAACCTCATTTACAATTTTTTTACAATTTTTACTTTAACCCTTTGCCCCCCTTGATGGGCAATATGGCCCAATGACAAACAACGGAAAAGATGATTTTCCAGGGGTTAAGTACAAAATATTGTAAACGTTCTGATGACAGTTTTCTATAATAGATTACGCTTTCACCTTAGTTATTTGACTATGCTACCCCCTGAAAAGCGTAGAATTATATGGGTTTTTACCGTTAACTGAATATTAATCCGGGTGCGAAAGGGTTGTTGTAACTGGACCCTTATTGATAGTAACATCTTTACTGAAAAGGTTATCCTATATAAATATAATATATTATCATTGTGTCATTTCCTCTACTTCTTTGATGTTGTTCTGGGTTCCCATTGTCTTGATTTAGATACTTCACGCAGCTTAGAAACAAAGAACTTTCAGCAAAATGTTCCAAGGATGGAAGACAACTGTACCTTTCCAACTATGTAAGGTATGGCTAATTTACCATGCCAGTTATTGTCATTGCTATCCAGGACCGTCGAGAGGGGGGTAGGTGGGGTCGGAGGTCCAGGGCCCGGGCCCCCAAAGGGGCCGCAAAAGTTTTGCTCCCTTAAAAAATTGATTGCTCACTGGGGCCCGGTGCAATGAAATACCCCGTGGCCCGCACTGGCTCTCGACGGCCCTGTTGCTATCATTATCATTATTACCATTATTACAATTCATAGAAGACTTATGATGAAAATGACCAATATCGCCATCCGATGTACCTACTATATATTTTGCAAGCGGAATAAAGAATTGACCAATTCGGATTTACTAGACTTTTAATTAGCCAATCTATGTAATAAACAGACAAGCCAATTATATGCTGCCTTCTATGGGTGAGGTGTATGGTTGTAGTATTAATTTGATAAGAAATAACATGAAAGTTTTAAAAAAAAAATTATTATTGTTATTATTATTTTCATTATTATTATTATTGTCATCAAAGGAATCAAATAACTAGACCTTATTTTTCATGTATTTTTCACTCATTTTTAACCTCGTTTTTCATGCTTTTTTCATGTATTTTCAGCCTTATTTTTCATGTATCTTCCTCCCATTTCCAGTTTTAATTTTTATGTTTTTTTCACTCAATTATAATCTCATTATTTATTTTTTGCCACCTGCCCCCATCTAGTTTTTCACGTATTCCCCATTCATTTCTACCCTCCTTGTAATGTATTTGTCACTCATTATTATTATAAAAGGTTTCTAAAGACACCCTAGGTTTTCCTCAAAAAGGTCAGCACATAGAACGGTAACTGTAGCAACTAGCAAGCAAGGAATTGTTGTAGTAAAACAAGAAACAAATGTTGTCACCCCCCTTTCTTGCATAATGTCGCTATTTGCTAAACAAGAACATAACTGCAAAGTTAGAATGATCGCAGCCCAAGCTGGTTACTTACAGGGTGCTCAATTAAAGTATTGCTTAAAATTCTTGATTAAGCACTCAAATCAATTAAAACAAAGCGACATTGTTGATTGTTTTATTGCGCGATTTGCTAAACTTTAGGCAAGGATAGGAAAGGTGAATTGCTCACGCTGCTTCCCTGCTGACCGGAGCTTAGTTGCTCACATCTCCTTTCATTGTGCCCTTAAATTGTTTAATGCTCAAGTGACCCTAGTGGCTTATGACGTTTTTGGTTATATGCATCCAGCTCCTTAACTCGGCCCTCAAGTTGCTTAATTTCAAAATGACTCAAGTCCTAGTTGCTTATCAACCCGTTGCTTACTTGCTTGCCGCTCCTTCATTGAGCTCTCAAGTTGCTAAATGCTTAAGCGACTCAAGCCATAGTTGCTTATTAGCCTGTGGCTTACTTATCTACAGCTCCTTCATTAAGACCTCAAGTTAAGACCTCAAGCTGCTTAATTTCAAAATGACTCAAGTCCTAGTTGTTTATCAACCCGTTGCTTTCTTGCTTACCGCTCCTTTATTGAGCTCTCAAGTTGCTAAATGCTTAAGTGACTCAAGCCATAGTTGCTTATTAGCCTGTGGCTTACTTATCTACAGCTCCTTCATTAAGACCTCAAGTTAAGACCTCAAGCTGCTTAATTTCAAAATGACTCAAGCTCTAGTTGCTTCTTAATCCGTTGCTTAAGTGCTTACAGCTCCTTCATCGAGCCCTTTATTTGCTTAACCTTGATTGACTCAAGCATCTAGTCGACGTGAATGTCATGCTCAATTTATCTAGACCCTATGAGTACACTTACTACACACTGCAAACTGATAAACTTGTTTGGAAAACTGTCCTCCGCAGCATCACAAGGTTTGTAACCATAGTAATTGGTGTACCATAGTAACATTTACTGTCAATGCGCGTGGGAAAATGTTCCTCCGCAGCATGACAAGGTTTACCGCAAGGTTCTCCAACTATACTGCCACCTGAATACAATCCCATCCTCGGGTTAATGTAATTAATTTTGCTACGGTTTAATTCAGATTCAATCCACAAATGATGGTCTTATACAAATCGTGCGTCATTGCGTATTGCAGTTAATACACATTTAACATAGCGAGTAGGCAATACTGTGCTTTATATATGCTCAAAGATTAGTAAAAAGAGAAGAGATGCGTGGCATTATCCTTGTGGTGCTCCAAGCTTTTGCAATAAGTAGCGCATTTTCATCGCAGTTGGCAACAACTGGGACATTCTATCGTGGCGTAAAAACAGGCGAAAAAGATTCGCCGATTCAAGAAGCCTTTTTCCAATGCGATGGAAACCAAAGCTGTTTGAATGTTTTCAAGTCGAAAACTAAAGATGTCGTCGATAGTTCGTCAGGTGAAATGTCGCAAGATCAAATCAAAGAACAGGAATTTGTTTACACAAAACAAAACGAAAGTAAGCAAAACTTTATATCTTTGCTTAATTACGTTGTCTTATTTTGCAGCAGGTTTTCCCTGATGGTCTAAGTTTCGATGTTTTAAGTCAACAAGTTAAGATTAAGAAAAAAACGAGAAGGAAACAAGAAAATCAAAATAGAAGTCTTAAAAAATGAGATCTAAAAATAAGGGTTCAACAAAGAACAGTTCTGTGGCCGCTTTTATTGTTTTTATCGTTAACGACATCTCTATCCTTGTGAACAATAATAACATTATATATTCACATTCATACATGATACTCCTTCAGTAGCAGAAATACTAAAAAATAAACTCTGCTTTGCCTAAGACAATTTTGTTTCTATTCATGTCTATATATATTTTTAAGAATAAAATTTTAAGAAAGTTTGAGTACTGAAATCCTGCAATTGCTAAGAAAGTTTGAGTACTGCAATCCTGCAATTGCTAAGAAAGTTTGCGTGCTAAGATCCTGCGATTGCTAAAGAAGGTCAAGTATTAATTTTTGCGATAGCTAACAATGTTTGAGTGATTGGGTCATTCGAGATTTATAATGCTCAACGTATTCTCGAACTTCATTTAGCGATCAAGAAGTATTAACCCTGTGCCAATCTTTGAAGGTTACGTGTCCAGGGCCGAAATCAATTGAGGGGCTGGGGAGCAGAGCAGCCCCCTCTAAGGACAACAAACTTGATTTAAACAATAGATTAATCAATAAGCTATTGCTCTTTAAACGATGAGCTAATTGTTTTTCTTGTTTGTCGCAAATTTTGTCTTTATTGCCTCCCTGTTCGGAGATGGCTGGATTCTGCCCTGCACCTGCCTATTAGTTGTGATGAAATCAAGCCTGACCTTGACATTGCTATCTGAGGCCATACAGAAAACGTGCAAGCCATCACAAACACTTTACAACGCCTTATTTGTAAATCATTAACATATTTCCTATTCAAAATGTTAGATGCAAAATATATAGACGTAAACAACATTAAAGATGGTGCGGGTATTTTTCCGATTGATTTCGTGCTACTAGCAGATGAAATGTGCGAGTTACAGGGCAGGGTGAATAACCTGCATTCCCATTAGCCTCGATCTCATAAGCCTCGCTCTCATTAGCCTCGATCTCATTAGCCTCGATCGTGAAAGTCTAGATATCATCAATCTCTGCATCAGCTCCAAATTTCAAGAGCTTAGCAATTCTTTAAACTGCAATCCCAATAGATAGATCTCAATTACCTCAATTTCAAAAGCCTCGACTTCAATAGCCTCGACTTCAATAGCCTCGATCTCAATAACATCATTCTTATCAGCCTCGATCTCAAAAGCCTCGAACAGATTAGCTTTAATCAACATTATTTCAATAGCTGGACCTTAACAGCCTCCACGACCCAAACAGACTTGGTCCCAATTAATGGTCTCAATGACCACGATCTCAATAGCCTCAATCTGAATAATCTCAGTCCCATTTTCACCCATTTCCATCTTTTGAAGTACGTCACCTCTGATCTATCTTTGTGGTAGCTGTGAAGGAGCTACTATAATAACAATAAGCAATTTTCTTTTAGACATCGCTAAAGGTAAATCCACCAAGCAGAGTTCAACATACGTATTTGAAGGAAGACCTTACCAAAGCTCCTTTGCAGTAGATGGTATCCGAGGCCTGCGGAGCTGGTCAGACGCAATGCGCGGTGCCGACTTTGCATGCGCTCTTTCAAACGGCCAAGTAAACAAAACACAGCATTGGCGGGTGGATTTTGGCAACATCGCTGCAGTTTCACGCGTCAAAGTGTACGGTAGGATTGATTCTTGCTGTTTCTTTAGAGTATCTAACTTCGACATAAGAATAGGCGACAGAGATGAGGCTGGTAGCAACCCAGTTTTTGCTCAGAATAGAGAAGCTCTAGCACCGCCTGATATTGCACGGGAGTTCATCAGTGGCGAGTTTGCCTTGGGGAGATATCTGTACATTGAATCAAACCTTTTGGGACAGCCAATGGGCATCTGCGAAGTAGAAGTGTACGGACATTTGTACTCATAAGCTTTGTTCATATTCTGAACAGCGATTTTGGTTTTTTGCTCTCCGCAGCTTAATTATAACACGAATACAAGAAAGAGGTGGAAATTATGGAGGGTTTAGGAGGGATGAGGTTTACGATCCGGTTTTCATTTATTTCAAGGTTTGATACAATATACCTCAAAAAGGAGGAGGATTCTTCTACAAAGATAAAAAACCTATTGGGTACGAGGTCATTAATTTCTTAGGATTTAACTTGAAATTCGGCATTTCTGATCTTGGAGGTGGAGAAGGGAATCAGGTTCAGTTTACGATCCGGTTTCCATTTATTTCAAGGTTTGATACAATATACCACAAAAAGTAGGAGGATTCTTCTACAAAGATAAAAATCTATTGGGTACGAGGTCATTAATTTCTTAGGATTTAACTTGAAATTCGGCATTTCTGATCTTGGAGGTGGAGAAGGGAATCAGGTTCAGTTTACGATCCGGTTTCCATTTATTTCAAGGTTTGATACAATATACCTCAAAAAGTAGGAGGATTCTTCTACAAAGATAAAAATCTATTGGGTACGAGGTCATTAATTTCTTAGGATTTATCTTTTGGTTGTAGGGTATTTGTAAATAATTCCTTTTATGAGCTGTAGCATTGAAATTTTGCGCAAAGACTGTTTTTTCGCATTATAAAAAGGCTTTGGTCAGAACATGGGCATGGTTATTAAAGGGAGTGGCCGTAAAAGGGTGTTTTCGGGGGATTTTGAGAAGGACCACGCCCATTATCCCCATAACTTTTCGGAAAGTTCACTGCTCTTGTCTTCCCTCACTCAATTTTCGCCACTGATACAGGATATACACTAGTAAAAATTACTGTTACCAATGTGTGTCCTGTGCCCTATGCCTTATTGTTTACGGCTAAAGGTAAATCTTGTAAAGTAAGAAAAAGTTTATAAAAGACAATAAAAATGATTGCTTTTTTCAAATTTTCCGATATGATTCTAAGAAAATTGTCATTAAAAACGTTCTTTAAGTTGTTTCTCAAATTTCTTTTAGTTTTTAATTTTACATCTAATTTGCACTAAAATCAAATTTAGTAGCTTTATCAAATCTTCTTAATCATGATTTCAAGTTGCTTAATTTTGAATAATGTTGGTTATCAATAACGTTCTCAATTAAAGCGTTGCTTTTTCATTAAGCCCTCGAATTGCTTAATTTCAAAATGATCACAACTATAGCTGCTTACTAACTGGGTGCTCAGGTAAAACGTTGCTGATGGTTCTTCATTGAGCCCTCTAATTGCTCAATTGTGATCAAAGTCCTAGCTGCTTACTAACAGGGTGCACAGTTTAAGTGTCGCTTAAACTTCTTGATTAAGCATTCGAATTGCTTGAAATAAAACGATATTGTTTATTGTTTCATTGTGTTTGCTTTTGATTATCAATTAATAAAATACCACCATTCTGCCTGGATACCTGGAGGGGACACTCTCAACTCAAATCATTTATCTTTAAAATCAGTTTAAATCAGTTCCAATGAGTTCACCCTCTAAGAGTTCACTATATACAAGTTTATAAAAATTGAAAAATATAAATTTAAGTAATAACACCAATTCATCACTACAATGATACCAAAATAGCAGGAACCAAGCAAGAAATTGTTAAAATTAAACAAGGGCTCAGGGGTACCCTCCCCCACAGCAACACACAGGCTAACGTATTGCAAAACAATGATTATAAAATTATTCAATAAATGTTATGAAAATATATCTTTTATCTCAATTATTTGTGGTCACAGACCCATAGTGATTCCTAGCTCTATATACTCAAACATGTTACATGTTACAGATCTCAGCTGAAAAAGTGATACATTTTCCCTTCGCCAAGCGCCCAACCCCTCCCTAAACTGCCATATATGGATTTGCCACAGAATATTAATGCCACCCCCCCCAACCCCGAATAATAATTTGCCACTTACCCAGCCCCCTGCCCGTTTGTTGATGTGGGTGAGGATATCCCAGAACCCTTTGCGATGCCAATTCGAATCACGCGGGAAGAAAGATTTTTCATGGCGGAAAATTTTTCAAGCCTGGGAATAAACGATAAAAACTGAGAATTTAAGGTATAAAATGCTGCAAAAACATGGCGAAGATGTAATGCAAAGCCAGGAAAAATGAAAGAGCACAGTTTGAGCGAATTAGGGTAAGTTTTTCAGCATTTTTAAACCTTAATTTTGCATCCTTCGTTTGTTGCACATGCAACTTTTTTTGCCTGGCCTTGTTCACATTCTGCATGCACAGAAAAAAGTTATGTTTATCACAGTTGCAGTTTATTATTTTCAAATGCAATTATAATCAAAGCAACTTCAAGTAATGTACAGAAAATGAGCTACTATTTAAGATAAAAATACGAAAAACGAGGCTAATTAGTCGGTGGCGGCGCCAGCCAGCACAAAGTGGGAAAGTGGGAGAGGGGGGACTGTAGAGCGAGGGGGGAATTTGTTGAACTACGCCCATTTTACTCAGAAAACCCCCTTTTATAACAGATGATTGTCCTCACTTACTGTAAAGATTGACGCTTGCTACTGTCAATCATTTGAGATTGAAACATGAAGCAAACAGTTCCAAGTAAGTAAGATTGAATACTAAAAATCACTTTATGGAAATAAGCAGAACAAGGTTTCAAAAATAAGTAATTTTAAAAGAACTTTACGCGTTCTAACTGAAATCTCATAAAAGGAGGCCTAAGCAGAGTCACTACACAGCATTTAATCCAATATAAGGAATTGTAAACGAAAAATATCTTACATTTCACAACTTCGTTTACCCCCCCCCACCAGTTGCCAAGGAGTCCCTGCCTTGTTCTAATCAATGAGTTCTTTATTTTCATATCTTAAAAGATATTACAATATAGATTATTTTCGATAGTTTTATTGTCACTCATTTGAGTTTTGTATGTTGTGGGATTATAAAATGAAGTAACTAACTAAATGAAGGACATTACCATGGGGAGCAAAAAAGTGTACCCAATGGCCAACAGATAGAATTATACAGCTAAATAAACACTTTAATTAGTTCCATATCTTATTTTGATTAGTTTCATTATGGGTAACCGTATTAAAAGTGTCTTTTTTATTATAAGTGGTGAATTTTTAAATTTTTAAACTTTTGTTGATGGCAAAAAATAGTAAACAATAAGGTTCCAAATTAATGCAGGACAGAGGCACTGGAAGCTTCATGAAGCGGGGGGAGGGGGGGGGGGGCAGAAATAGCGGAAAGGGCACCTCAAGGTCAGTGGCAGAGCCAACACTTGAGAAGTGGTGTGGTTAGGGGCATGGCCAAAGGGAAATTTTGCTTGACCACACTCTTTAAGATTTCGGAAAACAAAGGCAATACCATATTAGAGTAATTAAGAGTTGGTTTTACATGTGTTGAAAATTTCATTTGATTGTTTCATTAAATACATCTCAGCAAAAAACTCTTTAAAACGTAAAGGGTTCGGAAAATTTCTCACAGCATAGTGTGAGCTTGAATGAATCGGTTTGAATATGTGTAGTGCAATACTGAAAAAAGTCGAATTGTTAAATTTTGTTATTGCTTATAGAAATCTTTACGATAAATTTTCAACAGATTTCTAAACCTCCTTTCACAAAAAAATATAATTATGTCCTTTCACAGCAAACAGTTTCTACTGGTTTGCACTGTCTCTGTGTATAATTTCCATGTTAGTGTTGTTGTTAATTTAGTTTCATTTCAATTTCAACTCCGAAAACTAGATTTATAAGCATTTAGATACTGATAAGGCACTGTGCTGCCCCCGTGCTGCCCCCGTACCACTACGGCAACAGGGGCAGCTGCCCTTGATACAGGACCCTTATTAATTTTTGTTGGTCATTTTCGGTTCCCTGTTAACTTGTAACTTGTAAGGACCAACCCCTGCTTATTAAAATCAAGGAATGAAAGATTAATGGTTTATGAAATTTGTTCTAGAAAAGAAATTGTATTTTGCAAAATATCTTTTTTGTGTTTTAGTTTCAAATATAGAAATTATCCATTTAAAAACTTAAGTTAGAACCACACCGATATTTCCCCCCCCCCCCCACCCTTATGGTTTATTTATCCTTAACATCTATCAGGTTTTTTTTTAATCTTTCTTCTGTTTATCAAAACCCTTAATTTCTACAAAATTTTAAAAATGTTTCTAGCCCCCCTTTTAGAGGCTTTTTTAATGGAGAAGTTTTTATGGCTAGCTGATACTATATTCATTTTGCATTTAAATGGAGAAATTAGTCCTGGCTGGCCGAGGTTAAATTTGGCACCATAATTCAAAATGGCTGCCCACAGTATTGTTTTGAGTTCTATTGCATGCACAATGTATAAGATTTAGTCCCACCTTGCAAGGACAATTTTAAGTTTGTGTTTACTTGGGAAAAATTAGTCTTGGTTAACTGATATCCTGATTATCAATGCCGGGATCCCACCAGCTGACACTATTTTAATTCACATATCAATGCAATGTTTAAATTAAAATTAAGACAGGATCCCGGTAACTAGAATAGTCTCAGCTAGCGGAAAAACACTATTTTCTCCATATAAACAGCCCCCTAATACAGAGAATACCTAACAAAGTTGGCAGCATTGTTTTTTGGAAAATAAGATGATATCTGGGAATATGCCATTTTCCTCCATTTTTTTTTTATCTTCTGCTTTTCCATTTTTTGCATCCACTTTCTTACTTTTCTATGCTAAATTTGCTTCCTAAATCCTAAATCTTCATAGATAATGTTGCAATTTCCCCTTTGAATAACAAGCCTTTGTCAGAGTATTTAATTTATTTTTCCTCACCCCCTTTCTATTGTTCTTAAAAAATATATTTTTTTATATTATATATTCTATTAAAAATTTACAAGACTAATTACCTATTATGCTACCTACTAATTACTCTACAAACACTACAATCTGCTTCATAGTCATTAAATCAATCAGTCAATCACTGAATCAGTCAATCATTAAATCAATGAATCATTAAATTTGTGGATCATCAAGTCATTTTGTGAATTAATCGATCGATCAATCAATGAAACAATGAAACTGTCAATCTGTCAACCAACCAACCAATCAATCGGCCAGCCAATGAATCAAACAAACAACGAATCAATTAGTCTATCAAGAAATCGATAGTTCAATCAGTTAAATCATCCATTCATCAGTCAATCAAGTAGTAAATCAATCAATTAATCAATCAATCTATCAATCAATCAATTAATTAATCAAACATTCAATTAATTTTTTTTATTTTTTTTATATATATGTATAAATCTTCCGTTAAAAAAGCAAGACTAATTACCTATTACGGTTCCTACTTATTACTCTACAAACACTACAAGGACGTTGCTACCACGGGGAGCAATACACCATGATAACCCCGTGGCAGATTTACATTGAAAGAATAAAAACTACAATGGTATTACATTGAATTAAAACAAAAGAATTAAATATCACACCGTATTCCATTAAAAACATATTCTTTTCCTTTTGTCATCGTACTCTTTTTGCCTGCACTTTCTTACACATGCTTCCTTCATTTGCTTTCATATTTTCATTCATTATCAAACAGCCTTTACGCAAAATTTCCCCTCTGAATTACAAGCCTTTTCTCAATAGATTCATTTTATTTCACTCTCAGATTTCTTGCATTATCATTCAATATCACGTTGACATATTTCACAAAACGTAAAGCAACACCATTTTCATTTTAGTTCAATGCAAAACAAGGAGATGTAGCCAGACTGCTGTTGGGTTATTTTGGCTGTGAAATTCAGCAATTAGTAGGTTTCTTATACTTTAAATCTTTCATCAAATTCTTTGATAATTGTTTATGGATATTAGAATTGGAAAAAAGGAAACCATCAATATTCATCATTCATACATTTTATCACCCTTAAATCTCTAAAATTTCTACTATAATTTTTATATATTTTTCCTGCATTTTATCACCCTTAAATCTCTAAAATTTCTACTATAATTTTTATATATTTTTCATGCATTTTATCACCCTTAAATCTCTAAAATTTCTACTATAATTTTTATATATTTTTCATGCATTTTGTCACCCTCAAATTACTAAAATTTCTACTTTAGTTTATATATATTTTCATGCATTTTGTCACATTTTTGGCAGTTCTATTCACTCGTTTTCCCGTTCATTTTTCATTCGTTTCTTCCCAAATTTTAACCTTCAATTGTCATTTATTTCCAAGTGTCCATCATTTTCAGTTTCATTTTTCATGGAATTTTTCAGCCATCTATCTCCACTTCCACCCTTTAAGTTTCATTCATTTTTTTGTCAGTTGACCGCTGTTTTCATCTTCATTTTCCATGCTTTGTGTATCAATTACCGCAAAATGCAAGATAGATGCCGCGGAAAGCAAAGAGGAAGAAAGGCACAGTTTCAGTGAAAAAGGTAAGTTTATCGACACGTTTTAATCCTATTTTCACACCCATTCTTTATTGCACATCTGACCCTTGGTCTTGCCTGGCCTAGTTCACTTTTCGCATATACCAAAAGTATTTTTATTTATTTCAATTACATTTCATGTTTAATGAAAATAAGGTATTCTTTAACATATCAAAACTAGAGAAAACAATAAGAGTCAAGGATGCATTAGTTGAGGGAAAAGAATGGGGGTCTGGGGGCTTTTCCAACAATAATGTTTCAGTCCCACCCCTTCAAGAAGCAAGGAAATAGCTATCTTGGAAGCTCTACACATGTTCATCCTATATTTGTCGTTAAAAATTCCCAGCACAAGTTTAAACGGAACAGACCCCATGAATGTTTAAGAAATGTTGAAGAAAGACTTTTCAATTTTGAAAAACACGAAGCTTGCTACCATTTTTTTGATATTCTAATTTAAAGAATCTTCCAAAATTGAGGGTCCTGTTGTCTTTAGAGACAGGTGCATTGGACCATCGATCAAAGACAAAGCATTTTGTATCTTTTCTTAGAAAAAACTTTCTTCCTACTCTTGAAAATAGCCCCCACAGCCCCCCCTGTTCTGCAGTGCCTGTAAATTTCCTACCATACAATTTTATTCCATCTGCCTTCTATGTCCTTATCATCTCTTATTCTTTTTGGCTGCACTTTCAGATACATAATTCCTTTATTTGCTTTCAAATTTTCATTGATTATCAAATAACCCATTGGTAAAATTCCCCTTTAAATTATAAACAATTTTTTAAATGATTTGTTGTCACTTCGTTCTCAGATTTCTTGCATTATTGTTCAATTTCAGGTTGATATTTTAAACTTACTTATTACAACATCATTTATATTTTAGTTCAATGAAAAGGAAGAAGATACAATAAGGTTGTTGTTGGGTTATATTTCGGCTGTGAAAGTCGTAAATGAGTAAGTTGCTTTCAATATAATTATTCCATAAATCGCTTTGATTATCCTTGCTTCAATGGATTCAACTTGGATGCTGACATCATTTGGTAAAAAAGAACCAACCATATTGGCTTGTGTTGAAATGGAGCAGCAATTTTGGAAAAAATCTTTTCTTGTATTTCTTTGCATCCATCATTCTTCATTTTTTACATTTTCCCAGCCATTAGCCATTCTCTTTATGCTTTCTTTCCTTGCGCTTTTTTCACAAATTTTTCTTACTTTTTTTACTATTAATTTTCATGCATTTTTACACTCATTTATTCTCCGTTTTCACCAAAATTTTCGATTTGTCTTTCCAGTCATTTTTCCTCCATCTCCACCTGTGCCAGTGGCAAAATTGAGATATTAAATACCGCAAACATGCAGTGAATATACAATGCAAAGAGTAAAGAGGAAAGAAAAGGCACAGTTTGAGCAAAAAAGGTAATGTTTAAACCTGTTTTAATCATTTTTTTGAACCCTTCTTTACGGCCCAACAATTGGCTCAGGCAAGTTCACATTTCTTATGTACTGAAAATATTTTCTTTATTATTCTACTATTCGATAAAATGAATTTGAAATTAAGGCTAAACCAAGTAAATTACAGAAAATGCGCTAATTCTTGTTATTACAGCGCTGGAAAAACTAATTAGAACCCAGGCTGCATTCAATGCTTACGCTGAGTCACAATTTTGTAATAGTCTTTCAAAATAAAACACCATTTTCTATAAATGAAATTCTTGATCTTTTTGCCTGCTCTGCCTGCCACTATTGCTCAAAGATGAAGACATTTCGTATCTTTGAAAATACTTCTTCCTACCTTTGAAAATAGCCCCCACAGCCCCCCTGTTCTGCAGTGCCTGTAAATTTCCTACCATACAATTTTATTTCATCTGCCTTCTATTTCCTTATCATCTTTTACTTTTTTTGCCTGCACTTTCATTTATATCTTTCCTTCATTTGCTTTCATATTTTCATGGAATATCAAACACCCTTTTCTCGAAAATTCCCCCTTGAATTCCAAGTCTTTTCTCAAACGATTCAATTTATTTCACTATCAGATTTCTTGCACCATTACATAATTTCATGTTAGTACTTTCACAAAGCGTGTTGCAACACCATTTTTCATTTTAGTTTGATGCAGAGTAATGTGATGTAGCCAGGCAGTAGTTGGGTTATTTTTGGGCTGCGAAAGTCGTCAATGAGTAAGCTTCATTAAATATAATTATTTAATTAAATTCTTGGACCATCTGAATTCATTTTTTATAAATTTTTCTATAATTTTGCCATTTTGTTTCTGCTTCATTTCCTCGTGCTTCGTTTCAACCAATTTTTCCTCCGTTTACACCTCAATTTTTTTCTCTTTTTTCAGTCATTCTCTCTCCTTTTTCACCTGTTGCAATGACAAAAGCAGAAAAATTGAAATATCAAATACCGAAAAATACGTTGTAAATGCAATGCAAAGGAGGGAGGATAAAAACTGCATAGTTTAAACGAAAGGGGTAAGTTTATTGACTTGTTTTAACCAGATTATTTAACCATTTTTGGGTTGCATGTATGGCCCCATTCTTGGCTCAGGCTCAGTCCATATTTCGCTTGTACTGAAAATAATTTCTATTGTTTCAGTTCAAATCGATAATTGAACTATTTGATAAAGTGAAATTGAAGTAAAAGCTACAAAAAGTAATTTACAGAAAATTGTAAATAGCAATGCTAGAAAAACTACTTAGAACTCAGGGTGCATTCCATGCTTACTCCAGGCCACCCTTTCTAATACTCTTTAAAAATATAGCACTATATTTCATACAATACAATTCTATCCCATTTGTTTTCCATTTTCTAACTATCTCCTGCTCCTTTTGCACAAACGTTTCCCATATCTGTCCTTCACTCGCTCTTACATTTTCATTCATTATCAAACGACAAATTCGTGAAATTTCGCCATTGAATTACAAGCAATTTCTAAAATGATTTGATTCATTTTCACTCTCAGATTTCGTGCATTATTGTTCAATTTCACGTTGATATTTCAAACTAACTTATTCCAACATCTTTCATCATATTTTAGTTAAATGAAAAGGAAGAAGATGCTATAAGGTTGTTGTTGGGGTCTTTTTCGGCTGTGAAAATCGTCAATTAGTAAGTTTCTTTCAATATAATTATTTCATTCAATTCTTTGACCATCTGTGCTTCAATGGATGCAACTGGAACTCTGTCATCATGGGATAAAGAAGAACCAAAAATATTGGCAGTTGATGATGTGGACAAGCAATTTGGAATAATTATTTATTGCAATTCTTTGCATTTTTCATTCTCCATTTTCCACCATTTGCCGTTCATATTTCATATATTTTCGCCTTCATATATTTTTGTTTGTATACCCTTTTTCCATCTTCGTATTTTCTTGCATTAGCCTCCATTGTCATCCTTATTTTTTACGTTTTTTTCCATCCAATTTCAACTTTATTTTCCATACTTTTTCACCCAAAAAATCCTTTACTTTTTTAATACACTTCCACAAATTTCCATCCATCAACTCCATTATGTTTTTATTGATTTCCTACCATTTGAACCCCAATATATCCATGCATTAATACCCATAAACTCCTTTATTTTCTTGATAGATTTCCACCCATTTTCAACCTAATTTTTCTAACCATTTTCATCCACAATTGACCTTTTTTTCATTGTTTTCCAACCATTTTTTAGTAATCTTTCCATCCATTTTCAACTTTATTTTTCCATCCATTTTCACCAAAAAATCCTTTATTTTTTCATAGACACCAATCCATTTTCACCGATAAACTGCCTTATTTTTTCATTGATTTCCAAGCAATTTTAACTTTTGTTTTCATGAGTTTTCATCCATTAACTGCTTTTTTACATATATTTTCCAACCCATTTCACTTTTATTTTTTTTATAGATTTCCACCCATTTTTACTCTAGTTTCTCCATGCATTTGCACCAACAAACTCCTTTATTTCTTCAGATTTCCACCTATTTTCATCCTACTTTCTCCTTGTATTTGCACCCATGAACTCTTTTATTTTTTTCATAGATTGTCACCCACTTTTACCCTAAATTTTCCACGCATTTTCACCCCAAAACTTCTTTATTCTTTTCATAAATTTTCATCCATTATTGTTTCCATGCATTTTCACCCATAAACCCCTTCATTTTTGTTATGGATTTCAACCCATTTTCACCTTTATTTCTCCATGCATTCTCACCCATAAACTCCTTTATGTTTTTCATAGATTTCCACTTATTTTCACCCCACTTTCTACATGCATTTGCACTCATGAACTCTTTTATTTTTTTCATAAATTTTCACCCATTCTCACCCTAATTTTTCGATGCATTTGCACCCATAAACTCCTTATTCTTTTTTCCTAGATTTCCACCCACTTTTATCCTTATTTTTCCATGCATTTGCACCCATGGACTCTTTTATTTTTTTTCATAGATTTTCACCCACTTTTACCCTTAATATTCCATGCATTTACATCCCCAAACTTCTTTATTCTTTTCATAAAGTTTCACCCATTATTATCTCCATGCATTTTCACCCATGACCTTCATTATTTTTTTCCATAGATTTTCACCTATTTTCATCTTACTTTCTCCTTGTATTTGCGCCCATAAACTTCTTTATTTTTTTCATAGATTATCACCCACTTTTACCCTTTATTTTCAATGCATTTACATCCCCAAACTTCTTTATTCTTTTCATAAAGTTTCACCCATTATTGTCTCCATGCATTTTCACCCATGACCTTCATTATTTTTTCCATAGATTTTCACTTATTTTCATCTTACTTTCTCCTTGTATTTGCACCAATAAACTTCTTTTTTTTTTCATAGATTTTCACCCACTTTTACCCTTAATTTTCCATGCATTTTGATCCCCAAACTCCTTTATTCTTTTCATAAAGTTTCACCCATTATTGTCTCCATGCATTTTCACCCATGACCTTCATAATTTTTTCCATAGATTTTCACTTATTTTCATCTTACTTTCTCCTTGTATTTGCACCAATAAACTTCTTTATTTTTTTCATAGATTTTCACCCACTTTTACCTTAAATTTTCCATGCATTTTCTCCTCCAAACCCCTTTATTCCTTTCATAAAGTTTCACCTATTATTGTCTCCATGCATTCTCACCCATAAACACCTTTATTTTTTTCATAGATTTCCACTTATTTTCACCCCACTTTCTCCATGCATTCGCACTCATGAACTCTTTTATTTTTTTCATAAATTTTCACCCATTTTCACCTTCATGTCTCCATGTATTTGCACTCATAAACTCCTTTATTTTTGACATAGATTTCAACCCATTTTCACCTTTATTTTTCAATGCAATTGCACCCATGAACTCCTCTATCTTTTTCATAGATTTTCACCAATTTTCACCCTAATGTCTCTATGCATTTGCACCCATAAACTTTTTTTCTTTAAAATAGATTTCAACCCATTTTCACCTTTATTTCTCCATGCATTCTCACCCATAAACTCCTTTATTTTTTTCATAGATTTCCACTTATTTTCACCCCACTTTCTCCATGCATTTGCACTCATGAACTCTTTTATTTTTTTCATAAATTTTCACCCATTCTCACCCTAATTTTTCCATGCATTTTCACCCATGAACTCCATTATTTTTTCATAGATTTCCACCCACTTTTACCCTTATTTCTCCATGAATTTTTACCCATAAACTCCTTTATTTTTTTCATAGATTTCCATCTACTTTTACACTTATTTTTCGATGCATTTGCACCCATAAACTCCTTATTTTTTTCCTAGATTTCCATCTACTTTTATCCTTATTTTTCGATGCATTTGCACCCATAAACTCCTTATTTTTTTCCTAGATTTCCATCTACTTTTACTCTTATTTTTCGATGCATTTGCACCCATAAACTCCTTATTTTTTTCATAGATTTCCATCTACTTTTATCCTTATTTTTCCATGCATTTGCACCCATGGACTCTTTTATTTTTGTTCATAGATTTTCACCCACTTTTACCCTTAATATTCCATGCATTTTCATCCCCAAACTCCTTTATTCTTTTCATAGATTTCCACCCATTTTCACCTTTATTTTTCCATGCATTTACACCTACAAACACCTTTATTTTTTCATAGATTTCCACCCATTTTTACCTTAATTTTGCCATGCATTTTCACCCATAAAGTCTTTTATTTTTTTCATAGATTTCCATTTATTTTCACCCCACTTTCTCCATGCATTTGCACTCATGAACTCTTTTATTTTTTGCATAGATTTCCACCCACTTTTACCCTTAATTTTCCATGCATTTTCATCCCAAAACTCCTTTATTCCTTTCATAAAGTTTCACCTATTATTGTCTCCATGCATTTGCACCCATAAACTCCTTTATTTTTTTATAGATTTCCACCCATTTTCACCTTTATTTTTCCATGCATTTACACCCACAAACACCTTTATTTTTTCATAGATTTCCACCCATTTTCACCTTAATTTTTCCATGCATTTACACCTACAAACACCTTTATTTTTTCATAGATTTCCACCCATTTTTACCTTAATTTTGCCATGCATTTTCACCCATAAAGTCTTTTATTTTTTTCATAGATTTCCATTTATTTTCACCCCACTTTCTCCATGCATTTGCACTCATGAACTCTTTTATTTTTTTCATAGATTTCCACCCACTTTTACCTTAAATTTTCCATGCATTTTCACCCCCAAACTCCTTTGTTCTTTTCATAAATTTTTCCACCCATTTTCACCTTAATGTCTCTATGCATTGGCACCCGTAAATTCCTTTTTTTAAAATAGATTTCAACCCATTTTCACCTTCATGTCTCCATTTATTTGCACCCATAAACTCCTTATTTTTTTCCTAGATTTCCACCTACTTTTACCTTAATTTTGCCATGCATTTGCACCCATAAACCCCTTTTTTTAAATAGATTTCAACCCATTTTCACCTTTATTTCTCCATGCATTTTAACCCATAAACTCCTTTATTTTTTTTATAGATTTTTACCCACTTTTATCCTTATTTTTCCATGCATTCTCACCCATGAACTCCTTAATTTTTTTCCTAGATTTCCACCAATTTTCACTCTACTTTCTCCAAGCATTTGCACCCATGGACTCTTTTAATTTTTTCATAGATCTTCACCCTTTTTTACTTCAAATTTTCCATGCATTTTCACCCATAAACTCCTCTATTTTTTGATAGATTCCAACCTACTTGTACCTTAATTGTGCCATGCTTTTTCACCCATGAAGTCCTTTATTTTTTTCCTAGATTTCCACCAACTTTTATCCTTATTTTTACCTTCATTTTCAGCCATTAACTCCTTTATTTTTACCTTTATTTTCAGCCATTAACTCCTTTATTTTTACCTTCAATTTCAGCCATTAACTCCTTTATTTTTACCTTTATTTTCAGCCATTAACTCCTTTATTTTTACCTTCATTTTAGCCATTAACTCCTTTTTTTACCTTCATTTTCAGCCATTAAATCCTTTATTTTTACCTTCAATTTCAGCCATTAACTCCTTTGTTTTTACCTTCATTTTCAGCCATTAAATCCTTTATTTCTACCTTCATTTTCAGCCATTAACTCCTTTATTTCTACCTTCATTTTCAGCCATTAACTTCTTAATTTTCACCTTCATTTTCAGCCATTAAATCCTTTATTTCTACCTTCAATTTCAGCCATTAACTCCTTTATTTCTACCTTCATTTCCAGCCATTAACTTCTTTATTTTTACCTTCATTTTCAGCCATTAACTCCTTTATTTCTACTTTCATTTCCAGCCATTAACTTCTTTATTTTTACCTTCATTTTCAGCCATTAACTTCTTTATTTTTACCTTCATTTTCAGCCATAACTCTTTTATTTTTACCTTCATTTTCAGCCATTAACTTCTTTATTTTTACCTTCATTTTCAGCCATTAACTCCTTTATTTCTACCTTCATTTTCGGCCATTAATTTATATTTCTTTTCATGTAATTTCCCGTTGTATTTTGACTTGCATTTTTCATATTTTTTCATATTTTCACTTGTACTTTATTTTTATTTTGATTTTTAATGCATTCTACCTTTATTTTCCATCTTTAGAAGTCTTGGTGAAGAATGAAGTCCCATTTTTATATCTATTTATTATCTTTAATTTTTTCATAATGTATTTTTCAAGTTCTTTTATATTTTTCTAAGTCTTTGAATTTTTTTCAGCCTTTTTTTTCTAAGTCTTTTTTCTATTGGTTGTTGTTGTCTATTTCTTGCGTCATTTCTGCAATAGTTAATTAGTTATTTAATAAATAGTTTAATTAGTTAACTAATAGTTAATAAGTTAATAAATAGTTAATTAGTTTAAAAATTAATAAGTTAATAAGTTAGTTAACGCTTAGATAATTAATAAGTAAATTAATAATAGTTAATTATTTAGTTAGATAATTTATTAGTTAATTATTTAGTTAGTTAGTTTTTTAGTTAGTTAGTTAGTTTTTTAGTTAGTTATTTTTAAGTTAGTTAGAGGTAGGTAGGTAAGTAGTTAGTTACGACAGTTTCGACAAGGCTAGGCCTTGTCGTAACTTGTCGCAACCAAAATTACGAGAGGGGGACCCCGTGTCGTATCTCTTTAGAGATAGGTTCTGGCTGCTCCACCCCTATTTATAGTGAAAATCGGCCGCCTTATAGGCGGTTTTTCCCCTGGGATTTTGTAGCCTTTGTTCTTCTTTCTCCCATTGTTGTTTTTGTTTTGGCTTGATATCGGGAGAGATAAGTTTCTTAGTTTCTAAGATACCGCCGGAAAGACTTAGAATTTGTTTTGTGAAACTTTGTTTTGCCGAGAACGTGCGAAAGAACGCAAGTGTGAACGGCAAAAAAAAGAGACGCAAAACAAATTAAAAGTCAACGGTATCAAAGAAGATAAGAAACTTACTTCTCTGATAGCAAGACAAAACAAAGACAACAAGGGGAAAAAGAAGAACAAAGACTACCTTCGTTATTTCAGAATTGATTTTTATCATCCATAAATTTAAACGCAATTTTCCCATTTTTGCTAAGTTTTTTTCCAATAAAGTTTCGCAAACCATTCCAACAGAAAACACCAAAATTGCGTTAAGTATTATGGATGATAGGTTCCCTATCCTACTTAATTAGATTAATATAGATACTCAATTCTGAAATAACGGCAATGAAAAATCTTACCCCGCTATCATTCTACAATTATTGCAAGCCAGAAGAGAAAAATATTTATCAAAATACGCCGAAATACTTGCAAAAAGGCAGAATGAGAGTGGAGCCGGGATTTCTGCACCGCCCGAAGGTAGAGATTAAAGACGCAACTAAAATTTCATTGCAAAAATTCTCATTCGTGAGATAATATTAACTAATATTACGACAATTTCTAATTGCATTTGACAGGTTTCCTAAACCGTAAATATTCGCCTAAAGGATTGTATAAACAGCATTTCAGACTAAATTGTCTCTAGTTTGGTTCTAGTTTTGACAAAAAAAATTTCCCATTTTTTTCAAAACACTGCCAGAAAATGCGTTTTTCACCCAACAAAACTTAACGAAATCAATCCTTGGTCAGCGTAGAACATTTTTGGCTTTACTTCAATGATGGAAATTTAAACAGCAATTTCTTATCCTTAATTTCCAATTTTTCACCGACTAAACAAAGCATTATAAATTAGAAAACCGGGAAAATAAATGTTAGAAAAAGCCTAGCTAATTTCAAACTTAATTTCGAATGTTTCACCGACTAAACAGGGCATTATAAATTAGGAAACCGGGAAAATAAATGTTAGAAAAAGCCTTGCTAATTTCAAACAGTTAATTTCGAATTTTTCACCGACTAAACAAGGCATTATAAATTAGGAAACCGGGAAAATAAATGTTAGAAAAAGCCAAGCTAATTTCAAACAGTTAATTTCGAATTTTTCACCGACTAAACAAGGCATTATAAATTAGGAAACCGGGAAAATAATGTTAGAAAAAAGCCTAGCTAATTTCAAACAGTTAATTTCGAATTTTTCACCGACTAAACAAGGCATTATAATTTAAGTAACGGGGAAAAAATGTTAGAAAAACCCTAGCTTATTTTAAAATTAAAACAGAAGAGGTAGAAAATGACTTTGTTGGAACTTATAACTTCTTCAAATTACTATGAACTTTCAAGAGAACTGTTTTTAGATACTTTCAATCTGCTAATCCAACATTCAAAGAAACGGAAATAGTTTAACATCAAATTGCCCAAGTACACAAGCTTTTTGCATGTTTTATGACAGTTTTTTGCAAGTTTTAAGATGAATTTCATAATAAATTTAGACCCCTTAGGTATAATGCCCAGAAACAAATTTTTACAAACAGTCTTTTCAGTAATTGATTGCAAATGACACTAAGATATTGATGTAAATATGCTTAAAATTTGAGACAACAAAAGTAAGAAAATTTTTAAACTTAAAAAACGCCCAAGTAAATGTTTCTTGCAATTTTTAACATAGGTTTTTGCTGGAGAATTTAAACTGCTTTGACAATAAAAAGTTAAGTAAACCGTAAAATTTTAACACCTTAAACGACAAAGAATTTTGGAAAATTTAAATGCCTAAGAAAGCATTTTCTTCTCAATTTTCAGCAACTCTTTTTCTCAGAAGTTGATTGTTGTAAAGGACATTTAAGAAATTGATATAAATATGCCTCTTCTGTGTTTAGAAACCGTAGAAATAGCTTTTCGATCTATCCGTTCACTTGAAACAGTCAAGACCACAAAATTTGTATAATCTATAGCCTATAGTTTAACCTATAATGCTGTTTTCCATCATCAAAGCACTTGAATATAATACTCTAGTTGCAATTCATTTTTTGACCCATCCCACCATTAGACCAAAGGCAAAAGAAATCTGGCACCGAGAATTCTTTTGACCCCTGACCATCGAAAATAACCCTCCCAATTTCAAAGTTTTCAATTTCAAAACTTTAAATACCCTGCAATTATTGCTATGTCTACCACACTAATTAATTTCAAAATTAACTACTAACTAGCAACCTTCCTTAAAATCAACTAGCCTACATGATAGCCTAAGAAAGATCTAAGTGACCAAATTCGCATAGCCTAAGTCGCCTAGCCAAAAAGCCGTCTTCGTCTTGTTGCCATCTTCCATTCTTCTCCATTCATCTGACTTGTCCTCCATGTATGAACCAGAATTCACCAGGTATATCAATGTATAAATCAATATAAGCGCTGGTCACTTAGCTTAAGACAGGTGATAATATTCCTTGCAAAAAATAACTTCTTTTAGTGAAGAAATAGAAGCTATAAATTTTTCCCCTTTTAGATCGCCAAATCACGCCAATCCCACACAAAAAATATTATCTCCTGCCTCGAAAATAATGTAAACATGAAACTTGCCATTGTAGAAATGGTTTATTGACTATAAACATTGAGTTTTTTCAGTTCTTGGCATCAGTGTCTTCATTTCAAGGTCTTTAATCATCTTCATAGGGCAATATCATCGCATCAACCATCATATCACTACAAGTGGACAAAAAACATTATAACATCTGTATTTTTCATCAAGGTAATTTTTAAAAAAAGATATGGTTGCATTGAGACAAAAATGGGCTTTGGATCTGAAATAATCTGTATTTTCAATTGTCCACTTCTTCCTATTAGCTCTTAACGTGTTAAACGTTCTAAATTCTAATCATATCTTCTCGAATATCGTAGTTCCCCAATGTTATAAATTAGAAAACCATTTTAGGGGTATAAAAGAAGGATATATGGAGAAGGGGAAGACTGAAAACTCCAAACAGCAAATCCGAAAAATTCTATCAAATTGCTCTGAACGCCTACACTAAAAGAGTTTGGTGCCAAAACTCCTTTTGCACTGGCAATTCAGGCAAATACTTTTTGAGTGCCGATTAGAGTCAAACAATCTTTGTGTCCCCCCAAATGCAAACCCTAATGAGGATACCAAAGGCCCCTGGGCAACCAGAGATGTGTTCAATTAACGAGTTTATGTTATTTCTCAAAATAAATGATCGCAGAAATATTTCTTATCTAATACTTAATCTAAATATGAACTTATTCCAAGCAATTATTCATTTTCTTTCAAATTCATTAAAACATTTGAATATTAATCAATTGTTCTTCTGCCAAAACCTCAAACCCACTTATATGGCGTCCTCAATGGTTAATAAATTTTACTCTGTATCTCCTAAAAGAGGGGTGGACGTAGCCCATTATTAGTATGACGATGTGCCAGTTAAGCAGTTTTTGATATCGACGTTTATTTTATCCAATTTAAAAATGTTTTTATTCGAGCTTCATCAAGAAAATTCAGCAGCTTAACAAATAGAATAGAAATCGTGATAAACCCAAAATATTATCTGTTCATAATCAAAGTAAATGTGCTTTCTTGCCCTGCTTTATACTCGCCATTAATTAGGAGGTGGGGCTAAATAGCATTATACGCCTACTGCAAGAACACAGATCTTCAAAATAAATAAAGTTTGCTTTTTAACAGATAAAACAGAGCTACAAATTTTAGAAATTGTTTACTTCATTTTGTATCAAATTTCCAACAATCTCAAGCCCTTTTTTTCCAAATTTCATGCGAATTTCACAACTAATTTTAAGAAATAACATCTCATATAGCAATTTCTGAAAAATTTGAACAATTTCTAAATTTTTAACACCTTCTTTTTCACCACAAGTAATATGAACAAAGTGTGACCTCTTACAGAGACAGACTAAGCTATTTTTTGCGTACTGAAGGTTATTGAGATTTCCAAATATTTTAAGCCCCAATTTTTCATAAGTCCATGTGAATTTCACCACTAATCTTATAAAAAATTTCAATTTCTGAGAAATTATGGACAATTTTTATAGACCCTTAGGAAGACAGAACAAGCCCTTTTGGGTATGAGAGATTATGACAGAGCTTCAATTGATTAATTCAAAGTTTTACGAACAAAAAAACAAGAAAAATACTTCTCGCAAAAACTGGTCTTATATTTTACAAGAAATCCAGCAAAAATCCACGTTTAGATTGCAAAAAAACTGTTTTATTAATCTGCCAAAAATGAGACTCTTGTAATGCGAGACATACTCCCCTCGTCAAAAAAATACGGAAAGAAACTTACAATTGAAAATAGTTCTTTTCCTTGATCTCTTTCTACATCTCATCGACGTGGTGAGTCTTTAGACATCATGAAAAGTCATAACTGGAATGCAAAATAATCAAATTAGAACTGGAAATTTTAGTCAATTAAATAAGTCAAGTAAAAGTATTTTATATCTGGTATTGTTAAATTTAAAACCAAATTTCGCAAAGCCACGAGAAAAATCTTAGTTTTGCGGTAGTTTTGTACGTTTTTATAAGAAAATAATTTCTAAGAAAGAAATCGTAAAATTTTTATTGCCACATCTTATAAATTTCGACATAACTTTCTGCTATTTAGCCTTGAAGTTTTCGCAAAAATTTCAGTTTTTAGCATTGGAAGGAAATCGAAAATGGTTCTTATGAGGAATATGGGAAAAGCTCTCGAATTTTGGGGTCGACAAGCGAAAAAAGTCCTGAAAAATTTACTGCACCATATTATAAATTCGACATAACCATTTGTAATTCAACCAAAAATTTCTAGCAAAATTTCGGTTTTTAGCATTTGCAGGCACGGTTCTTGTGAGAAATAAGGGAAAAGTCTTGAATTTGGTTACAAACAAGCAGAAAAAGTACCAAAAATCCTACTATATGTTAGAAATTTCGCATAACCGCATGCCATCTAACCAACAATCTCTATCCAAAAATTTCAGTTTTTGGAAATTTGTAGGAAATTTAAAATGGCTCTCATGAGGAATATGTGAGAAGTCCTTTAGTGTGGGGGTCGACAAGCGAAAAAAGGAAATAAACTTTGTACTGCAACAGATCAAAATTTGGCAAAAATTTATGCCATTAAATCAACAATTTCTAGCAAAAATTTCCTGCTTGCACTAACCATCAATGCAGAACTATTTACAGAAAACGAAGGTAGGTAAATTAAACTGTCTTGGGGCAGATTTTCACATTTTAAGGGGTCTTTTTGCCCCTTCAGGTAGAAAAAACGTAGCTAAACATTTACGTTAAGAAAGCCTTCGAAAGCAACGAAAAATTGGTTTTTAACTAACAAAATAGGGACATCTCTTTCAGAAGAGTTTTAAGGGAGCTTTTCTCGTTGATTCTTCCCTCTTCGGAAGCAAATAAAATAATTTAGCTTACTGTTCAGGGCAAATTTATTTGCCTATCGATTAAATGCTTCGTTTTCATGTTTTACGACGATAAAAGCGATAATTTTGCAGGGCAAATCTGCAGCCACCGTCGCCCCAATTCAGATAGCAACAATGATGCGAATACTCTAATTAAATAAGCGGAAATGATAGAATAAATTTTACTTACATTTTATTAAGACTTTTTCTTTAGCGTCGATCTCTGGACGATGTATTTCATGACATTTTTGGATCTTTTATTCACAATTTGTCTCGTTTCGTGCTTAACTCTGCAACTGCTGCCAGCACCTGAAATAAGAAATTCGTGTTAAAATATGTTTATGCGTTTGAGAAAAATAATCGATAAATTCGAAAAACTAGAAGCAGAAGAAGAAACTTGCCTTAGCTCGGAAATATGACAGCGTGTTCATCTTGCTTCACCTCAGAGTTCTGTCTTTGCATTGACTCTCTTGCTCTGATACGTACCTCAGGCCTTCGTTGGAAGGATTTGACCAGATCATCTCACCACGAGGTGCATTTAAACTCTTCCCTCCCCTTGGGAATTGCCTGCATTGCATCCACGCATTTTGATTCAGTAAAAATACACGATGCCTGGGACTTCCTCTGACCCAGATTTCCAGTTTTCTTTGTTTCTTCTCCTGTGAGACGAAGAATTGCGAAAATCACACTTTTGCCAACCAATCATTTTAAAATTCAGTTTTTCCACGAGATTTAACGGTTTCGGTTTATTGTTTAGCTTCTCGACAACACCTGCTAAAACCAAACAAAATGATAAAGCCTAAAACATGACCAAAAATGGTAGTAACTATAAAACTTGCAAAATATCGCGAAGATAAAATTCCCTAGATGTAGGAAACAATGCAAACGATGATATCGTGAAAACAAAATGCCCTTCGATGTAGGAGACAAAGCAAGCGAAGGAAGGTTGCAACCTAAAAAGTCCCGAGGAAGCATGCACATTGCTTGAGTCTAAATCAGCAGAAATTTCTAGAACGAGCCAGAAATATTTCGATTTAGGTAAAACGAAATTTCTACGCAGTATATTTTATGCAAGGTCTATTTTAGTCTGCTAATTTCAACTAATATACTTTGCGATCATACTTAATTTCAAATTAGCACGCTTCGTTCGCATGCATGGGCCTTAAAAACTTTAAAACTCGGTCAAAAACAACCCCCAAATTAACTTTATTGAACAAATTTACCTCTTCCTGCAATTCTCAACTACTCTTCACGCTCTGAGGCACTATTTCTTTGACAAGAAACCTGATTTTTGATGAAATAAGCGAACTATTTTCGTTTCTTGTCCATTTTAATTTTCAAATTTGCTGTCGCCATTTCAACTCTGCCGCCTGATTTCCGCGCAAAGAATTGTGGTGCTAAAATGCTCTCCTTCGCAGTGGACTATGCTAACAGCGCGTATAATGCTAATTTTTTTTTGGGGGGGGGGGGGGGGAGGTTGTGGTGCTAAAATCCTCTCCTTCGCAGTGGACTATGCTAACAGCGCGTATAATGCTAATTTTTTTTTGGGGGGGGGGGGGGAGGTTGGTTTCTCAGGGTAATTGGAAATTTTAAATTGATCAAAAATACATCCTATGCTGTCCCCAAGTTTAGGGGGAAGGGGAGCTGCATTTTTAATAATTTCCACTCCTAACAGAATTACTCGACGAGGTGAGGATATTGGTAAGTTTTCACCCCTGATATATTTAACCCCCCCCCCCAATAATGGGGTGAGACTTTGCAGACGTTTGCAATAGCAGAAATTTGATTCTATGAAGATTAATTGCCATGTTTCTAATTCATCTAAGTCTATCGAAACGTTTCAGTGCAATGAATACCCCCATCGAGTGCAATAACTAGATCTCCCCTTTCCATTCATGTACCGGCGTAGCATTGGGACCGGTGTCAGCATTTCATGACGGAGCATGACAATTGCCATTTACCCCTTCGAGATGATTAGCTCGACATCGGCTGCTGGACAAGTTTCCCTTACTATTTATTGTTTTGTATGTAGCTTGTAATTGTATTTAAATATTAGTCTAGTTTTATGTTTCATATGTAATGGCCCCGGGGTAGTCAGGATATTGCTCCTAGGGGTTTCGTCTTGGTAGTATAGCAATGTTCGGCTTGTAAGTAATGTTATATGTAACTTGCTATTGTCAATTTTTTATTCTGAATATATAAAAAAAATACCCCCATTGAAACATAACCATCAAAAAAGAGTAAAAGGATTTGAAAATAATGGTCGATCTAGAGTAAATCATTTTGAAAACCACTGCACCATAATTTTCCATTAAAAATTAGCGAACCTATGTAAAATACTTTGCCTAGATCAAATATTTGCATAATTTAATTGCATATGATTGGGGGCAGGGGGCATAAATAGATGACGTAGCAAATGAAGGGCTTGAGACAATGATAGTGTAACAAAAAGATGGGTGACTGCTTTGCCCATGGAGAGGGTAGGGTTGAATATGATGATGATGATGAGATTATGTTTTTACGCACTTAAATATTGAAATAAGATACCTACTTCGTTATAGTTGAAGTTTAAGCTGATTTTTGGCTTAAATTAATCTTCCTCAAACAATTCTTTTGAACACTTAAAGATTATGCTGGGTTGCACAATCTTTATGCCCCATATAATTACTGACTTGAGATCAAGTGAAAGGGGGGCGTATATCATACATCGTTATAAAGGCGGGCTGTTTGAGGGGTCTTTGAATAGATCTTGAGGATATAAAGAGGGGATGGGTAAAGGTGTTCAAAGAATGGTTAACCTTACTAGTATAGTGATACTAAAATATTAAGTCTAATTAGGCTATATATAGTAAAGACAAGTTGAGACAGTGTAAAGCTAGTTTTTTTCTGAAATTCTAGTTCTTGTTTGTTCCGTCTTATACTTTAGGCCTTTTTTCGGAAATAAATCACCTTGTGGTTCCTTAAAATCGGCCCCGATTATTTGCTTGAATAAGGCAATTTCCTTAAAATTCTGATTCTTGTTTGTTCCGTCTAATAATTTAGGCCTTTTCCAGATAAAGGTTCCTTAAAATTGGCCCCGAATATTTGTTTAAAAAGCCTTTCTTATCAATCTAGTTCTTGTTTGCTCCTTCGTTAACTACAGCTCTGTATGAGGCCTTTCTTGAACGTAGCCCTAGAAAGTTCCTTAAATGTGAGACTCTCTTATCAACAAAACACTAGCTTGCTCCTTGCCTTTAATTCAGTGCCAATAATAGAGCATCAAATCATAATGACTATCGATGTTCAATGAATGAATTTGCACTACCGTGAGAAGTAATTTTTTAAAAAAGATGAAAACGCCATCAACTAAAATATTGACATGAAATCATGTTAACTGTTGCTTCCTTGTTATTCTTAGTTGAATAGGCGCATTAGTCGTTTTTGCACTTTGATTGTCTTTTGCAAATGTTTCGCAAACATCTAAAGTTGTCTTGTACATTGTCTAATATATTCTGGACTCTAATTCTAATAGTTTGTGGTTAAGTGCCTATGAGCCCTAGGGATATATGGTGTTATAGAAGTGGCTATATAATTATCATTATTATTACATCAGGCCTGAGGCCACAAGGGGGCTAGGGGAGCTTAGCTACCCCAAAACAGAAAGATAAAACAATACAAATGACAGAAAATTACCCTTTTTTGAAGTAATGTTATAATTTAGCCCCCCCAAGGAAAATTTAAACTTGCCTAGGGCTTGGCCTGGAACCTAGTAATTTTAGAACAAACTTAGAACGATTCTACCTCAAAATGTTGAAAATATCAGAAAGTAACAGCAGCTAGTCTTAGCCTCAACTACACCAGTTCTTTTAAATAAATGTAGAGCTACAATAGTGGCAAAAGTCAAATAACACTAGACCTACTTACTTATTGACCCGTTGCTTAGTTGCTCAAATATCAATCATTGCGCCCTCGAATTGATTAATCAAAGTGACTTAAGCCCTACTTGCTTATTAAACTGTGCTTAAGTTCTCACATTTCCTTTCTTGAGCCCTCAAATTGCTTAAGTGACTCAAGCCCTAGTTGCTTATTAATCTATTGCATAGTTGCTTACAACTAATTCATTGAGCCTTCCAGTTGCGTTATGCTCAAGATATTCAAGCCCTAGTTGCTTATGAACCCGCTGCTTAGTTGCTCAAATCTCATTCATTCAGCCCGCAAACAGCTCAATGCTTAAGCGCCTCAAGCCATAGCTGCCTATTAACCCGTTGCTTAATTGCTTACAACTAATGCTCAAGATATTCAAGCCCTAGTTGCTTATTAAACTGTGCTTGGTTGCTCAAATCTCCTTCATTTAGTCTTCAGGTTGTTTAATGCTTAAGTGACTCAACCCCTGGCTGCTTATTTACCCGTTGCTTATTTCTTTTTGTAACGAAATAAGCAAGCTTAGTTGCTTATAGCTGATTCATTAAGCCCTCCAATTGCTTAATACCCAAGTGACTCACGCCCTATTTGCTAATCAACCCGTGGCTTAGGTTTTCTATTAAAAAGACTTTGTTATGTTTACTTGCGTATTACGCGCAGCTGTGGTAACATGAAAGGCTATTTAGCAGATACCATTAGATACTACCACCTTAACACAATGCTAATCTATGGTAATTCTTTTCCATCAATGCATTTTACTTTGCATCGGGGTATTCAGTTTTAACCAACAAATGACGGTCTTAGAAAAATCGTGCGTCATTGCGTATTGCATTTAATACACATTTAACATAGCGAGTAGGCAATACTGTGCTTCATATATGCTCAAAGATTCGTAAAAAGAGAAAAGATGCGAGGCATTATCCTTGTGGTACTTCAAGCTTTTGCAATAAGTAGCGCATTTTCATCGCAGTTGGCAACAACTGGGACTTTCTATCGTGGCGTAAAAACAGGCGAAACTGATTCGCCGATTCAAGAAGCCTTTTTCCAATGCGATAGAAACCAAAGCTGTTCGAACGTTTTCAAGTCGAAAACTAAAGATGCCGTCGATATTTGGTCAGGTGAAATGTCGCAAGATCAAATCAAAGAACAGGAATTTGTTTACACAAAACAAAACGAAAGTAAGCAAATCTTTATATTTTTGCTCAGTTCAGTTGTCTTATTTTGCAGCAGGTTTTCCCTGATGGTCTTAGTTTCGATGTTTTTAAGCTCATCCAAGAAAATCAAAATAGAAGTCTTAGAAAGTAAGATCTAATAAGAAAAGGTTTCACAAGGAACAGTTCCTTGGCCGCTTTTAATATTCAATACTACTATTCAGAATCTTTATCCAAAGGCAGTAAATGGTAATGTAAACAGTTTTTTAAAGAAATTTCTGGGGCTGTTTGAGCACTAGAATCTTATGATTGCTAAGAAAGTTTGAATACTGAAATCCTGCAATTGCTAAGAAAGTTGGAGTTCTGAAATCCTGTGATTTCTAAAAAAGTTTGAATACTGAAATCCTGTGATTGCTAAAAAATTTAAGTACTGAAATCATGTGATTGCTAAAAAAGTTTGAATACTGAAATCCTGTGATTGCTAAAAAAGTTTAAGTACTGAAATCCTGTGATTGCTAAAAAAGTTTGAATACTGAAATCCTGTGATTGCTAAAAAAGTTTAAGTACTGAAATCCTGTGATTGCTAAAAAAGTTTGAATACTGAAATCCTGTGATTGCTAAAAAAGTTTAAGTACTGAAATCCTGTGATTGCTAAAAAAGTTTGAATACTGAAATCCTGTGATTGCTAAAAAAGTTTAAGTACTGAAATCCTGTGATTGCTAAAAAAGTTTAAGTACTGAAATCCTGTGATTGCTAAAAAAGTTTGAATACTGAAATCCTGTGATTGCTAAAAAAGTTTGAATACTGAAATCCTGTGATTGCTAAAAAAATTTGAGTTCTGAAATCTTGGGATTGCTAAGAAAATTGGACACTGAAATTCGTGAATGCTAAGAGGTTTGAGTACTGAAATACTGTGATTGTTCAGAAAGTTCAAGTATTGACATCCTGCGATTGCTAAGAAAGTTTGGGCACTGAAATTTGATCAAGGCCTTAGCTAGATGTTTTGTCTGTGGGGGTGTCTACGATGAATTTGCGGCAAAATGGACGTGGAATCCTTGATTTGTCGACGAAATACACCAAAAAGTCTCCCTTTCGAAACACAATATACCCATCTAGATCCACTGTTGCTATGGGCCTGTCTATGAATGTTACGAACGTTTAAGTACTGAAATCATGTATTTGCTAAGAACGTTTGACCGCGGAAATCCTGAAGGAAGGTTAGGTAATTCATGCGATAGCTAACAATGTTTCAGTGATTGTATCATTCAAGATGTATAAAGCTAAACGTGCTCTCGAACATCATTCAGGGATCAAGAAGTATTAACCCTGTGCTAAAACGTCACTTTCATGAATTCAGACTTGAGACCCTCTTATAGGGTCACTTGTCTGTTGGGTTGCGATGAAATTAAGCCTGACCTTCGATTCTCGCGGTCCATTCTAAGGCCATAGAGAAAACGTGCAAGACATCACAGACACTGTAAAATGCCTTATTCATAAATTATTTACCCTATTTTCTATTCAAAACATTACGAATGAAATGAAAATTAAATATATTGATGTAAACAGCATTGAAGATGCAGCGGGTTACTTGTCGATTGATTTCGTGGTACCTGCAAATGAAATGTGCTAATCTAAGGACAAAGTGAATAAACTGCAATCTCATTAGCCTCGATCTTAACAGCCTCGATCTCAACAGCCTCGATTTCAACAGCCTGGATCACCTGAGTCTCGATCTCATTAATCTCGACCTCAGTTCCAAACTCAATATTATTATTCTTAATAACGTCAATCCCCATAAGTGGATCCTAATGGCCTCAACTTTAACAGACTTGATCTCAGTCAAATCTATTTCAATAACCTCGAATTCAAAGCCTCGATCTCAATAGTATCAATCTCATTAGCCTCGATCTTTAAAACCTCGACCAGAATAGCCTTACATCTTTTCAATTTCAATAGCTGGATCTTAATAGTCTCGATCTCAACAGCCTCAATCTTAATAATTTCAGTCCCATTTCCACCAATTTTCATCTTTTTAAAGGAACGTAACCCTTGATCTTTCTTCTAGACATCGCTAAAGGTAAATCCACCAAGCAAAGTTCAACATTCGCATTTGAAGGAACACATTATCCAAGTTCCTTGGCAGTAGATGGCATCCTGGGCATACGGCGCTGGTCTGATGCAACGCGCGGTGCTGATTTTGCATGCGCCCATACAAACAGCCAAGTAAATAAAACACAGCATTGGAGGGTGGATTTTGGCAACACCGCTGCAGTTTCACGCGTCAAAGTGTACGGTCGGACAGATTGCTGTTTCGTTAGACTATCTAACTTCGACATAAAGATAGGCGACAGAGATGAGGCTGGTAGCAACCCAGTTTTTGCTCAGAATAGAGAAGCTCTAGCACCGCCTGATATTGCACGGGAGTTCATCAATGGCGAGTTTGCCTTGGGGAGATATCTGTACATTGAATCAAACCTTTTGGGACAGCCAATGGATATTTGCGAAGTAGAAGTGTACGGACATTTGTACTCATAAGTTTTGTTCATATTCTGAAGGAGCGATTTTGGTTTTTTGCTATCCAAAGCATTTAATTTACAATAAAATCTAATTGAGTTGCCAAGTATTTTATGCCTCGTGAAACAGAGTGAATACTACTTCGAATTGCTTAATTTCTGAACTGCTTAAAAACTGATCACAGCCCTAGTTGCTTAATAACAGGGAGATCAGGTAAAGCATTGCTTAAGCCTCTTCATAGAGCCCTTAATTTGCTTAATTTCAAAATAATTATTGTCCAAGCTGCTTACTAACAGAGTTCTCAGTTAAAGCATTGCTTAAGCTTCTTCATTGAGCCCTTCGAATTGCTTAATTTGAGAATGTTCACTGTCCTAGTTGCTTACAAACAGGGTTCTTAGTTAAAGAATTGCTTGAACTTCTTGATTAAGCACTCGAAACGCTTAAAATAAAACGATATTGTTGACTGTTTCATTGTGTTTAACACTATTCCATATACTCTCTTCTCCGTGTTAAATTTAGTTCAAATGAGTTCAATTTCAAAACGTCCACTACATAAAAGTCTATTCACACTATTTAGATAACATACTATATGATAATATCAACACGTCTAAACTACAATGTTACCAGAACAACACGAACAAACAAGCAATTTTATGTGGAACATCCTTCATGGGAGTTCTTAAGCTAAAAGTTAAGAAACTCAAGCTAAAAGTAAGTAAACAAGGTGCTTGTCATTAGCCATAAATCTGCCAAAAAAATTAGAATTTTCAATTCCGAAAAAGCCTCTGTTCATAATCATAACCCCCCCCCCCTCCCCATCCAGTGAACTGCATACATAGGATCACAATAGCAGGTACTAGCCAAACCCGTCGGAACCGGGGGGCTGTAGGGGGTGTTGAAGCTTCAGCCCCACTAATTATTGGCTAGCGATTAATTTTTCGCAAAAATGCTGTAAAAAGCATCCTGTAAGCTGCACTGGTATCATTTGAACAGTGCAGTTGGTACACCAGGGGCGCTCTCCAGAGGTCGAAAGGACATTGTTTTGAAGAAATTACCTTCAACTCCCATTTCACCTCCCTTCGCTCGCAGCCCTCATTCCAATATCAATTTAGTTCAGACGGGCCATGCATTAGCACAAGCAATTAAATAGAATTGCCAACTTCTATAGCTGGGTAATACAGCGACAAAGCATTAAGTCTGCACACTAAATGAAACGATTCTCGTCTGAAGGTGGACCGGAGAGTCTTTTATCAGCTAACTATCAAATTTAGGTTTCGAGCTATGATATTTTTTGGTTTTCAATCATTGATGAAAAGAGCTACGAAATAAAACAAGATTTCGTTTTCACGCTATATTCTATTTTTATAATGAAGTGCTTCTCGGCTCATTATGGTTTATAAGAAAGTAGTACGCAGCTCCTTAACAAGTTAATTAAGTTCAAGTCCAACCTAAGATCTTTTTATATCTTATTTAACCTTTGATCTTGCAAAAGCAATATTTACGCAAATGTGGATATCTTGCCGCAATGCATTCTGGTTGATTACCATATCTATTAATCCTACTAATGTTTGGGTCAACTTCTATTTCATCTCCTTTTACTTTGGCATTCAATTCATATTCACCATCACTCGGCGATACTTTTAACACAAGTTCTAACTTCACAAATGGTACTGCCTGATTTTTGTTGTAATACGGCACACAAGAATCGCAGTGTTGTGCTTTCTGGGTCTGCAAAAAGTTCTCCATTTTCCAATTATGAATCACCTTTCCTGCCCTGATGATTTCTTTTAATGCAAGCGGTGCGCATTTTTCTCTCGCAACTTTATTATCAGTTATTATACGATTCAAAAAGGCAACAGCAGCCTTGCTTACTCTCTGCACTTTAACATCTGCAACAGAAATATTAACGTAACCGAGGCACGGACACCAATGATCTGCAACCCCAGCATCTTTACAATTACGGGTATTCGGGTCAATAGGAGTAAAAAGACTTCGACCAACGCCAACTCTTGTAAAATTAGGATACGTTAGCATGTGTGTCAAAGTTCCGTAGATATCAAAATGAGACGTCAATATCTCTGCATTTTCGCGCATAGAATTGTACAGATCTTTGTGCTTTGCTTTAAACCATCCTGGTAGCGTGACTGACATAAACGGGAACCTTTCTTCGAGTTTCCCGGCCAGTGTCGATCGAAAACTGGACGATCGCAGACCATGGTCGCCTACAACTATAAACATCGTATTATTCAGGTGACCCTTCCGTTGCAAGTCTGTCATAAAATTGGCAAGATCTACATCGACAAGTTGCACTGAATCCAGGCTGTTATGTGATAGGCGAGCCATTATGCTGTAACTAAACTTTTTCACATTGATATAAGCATCATAGAAGTCGGCAGTGTAAGACAGAACGTTCCTATGGGCTGGTAAATTACCGTTGCATTTATCGGCATTGTTTGGGACTTCCTCGTTGAAGGCGAGATAGAAAGGCCGGGTGAAATGGTCCGTTGGTTTGTTTTTGAATCCATGCAGCCTGTAGTTGAATGTTCCCAAATAAGTAGCATCCTCTTGGAACATTGTCACATATCCTTTGCGTTTGAAATCTTTGAAGATGAAGGGCCATCGATCAACTGTCTGTGAGTCCTTATAGCCTCTTCTTGCTTCAGGAAGCTCCTCCTCATTCTTTCCTGTAAGCATGGCACACAACTGCGCAGTTGTTCCATCGCCAACTATTGTATGACCTACCAAGTAATAACTGACACATTTAGAATTAAAAAAAAAAACACCAGAATTTGGACTCAGATGCCGGTTTAGAGCGAACTGTTTGAAAAACGGTACCAACTTGTGTGAAAAGTCAACTCGAGATGACAGCAAGCTGAGAAACATAGAAACTAACTTTCCGCTACCTTTACGGAAAAGAACAACGGGCTAAGGGTTATTTTCTTTCGTAGACGAAAGCTTTGAAACTGCTTTGTAAAAGATGTTACGTTTATAGTGGGACTTGGAAGCTCTTCTCACACAAGCTGAAACCAAAGGGCAGATGCAGCATTTATAGTCTTGTCATTTATAGCAAATGCAGCACGTCACCCTCACATCACATCTCCAAATTCAACAAATTGGCTCCTTGTTTGCGTTTTATAACTACAACCATAGGCGCCGACTTTTGATTTTAGCAGGGGGGGCTGAAACTAGAAATGAAAAACAATTACATACCAATTTCTCTAAATTATCAGTTAAGAACGCAGTTTGGTTCTTTGATTAACGATGTATTGTATTCTATTCATTAAAAATAGATGAAGATACTATGCCTATTCGGGAAATTAAGCTAAAAAGCTATAAAGAGCAAATTTTTGAACTTTTCTCAGAGGGGGCTCAGCCCCCCGTAGTAGTATCCAGGGGTGGCTCGAGCCCCCAAGCCCCCACGTAGTCGGCGCCTATGACTACAACGGTTAATTTTTCTCTAGTTGGATAAAAAGCTCTTATAAATAACAACCTATTTCAAATCTGATCAACAAAATTTTTGGTTCAGTGCCTCAAATTTAATAAAAAATAACGTTCATCTCTATATTTAAAATAAAGGTTTTTTTATGGCATGAGCCCCCTTTTGGGATATAAAACCCCCATAGTCGATCACTTAATTGTAATTTTATCAAACAACATGCGAATTCGGATTTAGCATATCAATTTTAATAGAAAATATTGTTTTAAAATGATTTTCCAGCAAATTTAAACACTGCCCCCATTTGGGGGCATTTCTTCCCCCCTAAACGGGGAAATGATGAGAAAGCCATTAAAAAGCTTATAAACATATAATATAATATATAACATTGTGTTTCACATATAGATAATCGTATTATCGGCCCCTCATCTGACTAAAGAACATCGAAATTCGGATTCTACACCCCAAAATTGACCAAAGTAGTCTGGTCTTGTAAATTTCCTCTCTTGGTGGTAATAACCCCCTTTCTGCTACCGGACTATACGTTTGAATCAAGTGGGTACAGGAGTTAATAATGTTTGAGGGAAAATTCTTTACAAATGTTTAGAAGCAGGTGCATGTAACAAAACCTAGAAGCTAATCCTTCCACCCCCGGTAATTATACAGATGCCCAGTAACATTAGATGCGTCTACTCAGATTGCAAGGGGGTACAAGAATTGATGTTATTGGAGATAAAATCTTAATGTTTGGCAGCAGGTGCATGTAACAAAACCTAGAAGCTAATCCTTCAACCCCCGGTAATTATACAGATGCCCAGTAACATTAGATGCGTCTACTCAGATTGCAAGGGGGTACAAGAATTGATGTTATTGGAGATAAAATCTTAATGTTTGGCAGCAGGTGCATGTAACAAAACCTAGAAGCTAATCCTTCCACCCCCGGTAATTATACAGATGCCCAGTAACATTAGATGCGTCTACTCAGATTGCAAGGGGGTACAAGAATTGATGTTATTGGAGATAAAATCTTAATGTTTAGCAGCAGGTGCATGTAACAAAACCTAGAAGCTAATCCTTCAACCCCCGGTAATTATACAGATGCCCAGTAACATTAGATGCGTCTACTCAGATTGCAAGGGGGTACAAGAATTGATGTTATTGGAGATAAAATCTTAATGTTTAGAAGGAGGTGCATGTAACAAAACCTAGAAGCTAATCCTTCAACCCCCGGTAATTATACAGATGCCCAGTAACATTAGATGCGTCTACTCAGATTGCAAGGGGGTACAAGAATTGATGTTATTGGAGATAAAATCTTAATGTTTGGCAGCAGGTGCATGTAACAAAACCTAGAAGCTAATCCTTCCACCCCCGGTAATTATACAGATGCCCAGTAACATTAGATGCGTCTACTCAGATTGCAAGGGGGTACAAGAATTGATGTTATTGGAGATAAAATCTTAATGTTTAGCAGCAGGTGCATGTAACAAAACCTAGAAGCTAATCCTTCCACCCCCGGTAATTATACAGATGCCCAGTAACATTAGATGCGTCTACTCAGATTGCAAGGGGGTACAAGAATTGATGTTATTGGAGATAAAATCTTAATGTTTAGCAGCAGGTGCATGTAACAAAACCTAGAAGCTAATCCTTCCACCCCCGGTAATTATACAGATGCCCAGTAACATTAGATGCGTCTACTCAGATTGCAAGGGGGTACAAGAATTGATGTTATTGGAGATAAAATCTTAATGTTTAGCAGCAGGTGCATGTAACAAAACCTAGAAGCTAATCCTTCCACCCCCGGTAATTATACAGATGCCCAGTAACATTAGATGCGTCTACTCAGATTGCAAGGGGGTACAAGAATTGATGTTATTGGAGATAAAATCTTAATGTTTAGCAGCAGGTGCATGTAACAAAACCTAGAAGCTAATCCTTCCACCCCCGGTAATTATACAGATGCCCAGTAACATTAGATGCGTCTACTCAGATTGCAAGGGGGTACAAGAATTGATGTTATTGGAGATAAAATCTTAATGTTTAGCAGCAGGTGCATGTAACAAAACCTAGAAGCTAATCCTTCCACCCCCGGTAATTATACAGATGCCCAGTAACATTAGATGCGTCTACTCAGATTGCAAGGGGGTACAAGAATTGATGTTATTGGAGATAAAATCTTAATGTTTAGCAGCAGGTGCATGTTACAAAACCTAGAAGCTAATCCTTCAACCCCCGGTAATTATACAGATGCCCAGTAACATTAGATGCGTCTACTCAGATTGCAAGGGGGTACAAGAATTGATGTTATTGGAGATAAAATCTTAATGTTTAGAAGGAGGTGCATGTAACAAAACCTAGAAGCTAATCCTTCCACCCCCGGTAATTAACAGATGCCCAGTAACATTAGATGCGTCTACTCAGATTGCAAGGGGGTACAAGAATTGATGTTATTGGAGATAAAATCTTAATGTTTAGCAGCAGGTGCATGTAACAAAACCTAGAAGCTAATCCTTCCACCCCCGGTAATTATACAGATGCCCAGTAACATTAGATGCGTCTACTCAGATTGCAAGGGGGTACAAGAATTGATGTTATTGGAGATAAAATCTTAATGTTTAGAAGGAGGTGCATGTAACAAAACCTAGAAGCTAATCCTTCCACCCCCGGTAATTAACAGATGCCCAGTAACATTAGATGCGTCTACTCAGATTGCAAGGGGGTACAAGAATTGATGTTATTGGAGATAAAATCTTAATGTTTAGAAGGAGGTGCATGTAACAAAACCTAGAAGCTAATCCTTCCACCCCCGGTAATTAACAGATGCCCAGTAACATTAGATGCGTCTACTCAGATTGCAAGGGGGTACAAGATCAGATATTGCAAAAATCAGTCTCCCTTATAATAAATAACACATACTCGCTGAAAGTAATTGGGATCGATGGTACCTGCATGCAGGGCCGCCGTGAGGTTTTCGGGGCCCGGGGGCAAAACTGCAAAATGAGGCCCCTTGTGTCTGTGATCGAAGCGAGCAGAAGGGAGAGAATGCAAGGGACTTTGGGACACTGAATCTGGAGACACTCATAGAACCTTATAGGCTTTTCCTATTGGGAGGGGGCAGCTGCTTCCTTTGCCCTTTTCCAAGGGGACAGAGGGGACAAGAAGTGTCCTGCCGAATTCTATAAATTCTTTTCGACAATCAATCAGAACAAAACACAATGAAAGTGATGAATTTTTTCGTTAAACACTGTGCATGTGCAGAATTTCGTAAATTGCTGAAAAGTCGACTTTGCTAACTTATATCTCTGTAGGCGTGTCTTCCATCACCTTGATAGCACGTCTTCCATCACCTTACTTTAACAAAACCCACGTTCTGTTTAATTCTCTACAATTTCACAGGATGCGGTTTTTGGTAGAGTGCCCTTCAAAGAATGTCTGCCCCCAAGCGCCTCTCAGTGCTTCCTGCATAGCATATTAGCACGGGAAACTCTTTGCAAGTATGTTATCCTTCTCTCTGCAATGACTTGCTTCGTAAGACACTCTTGTGTCAAAGATTAAAGTAAAAAACCCACACCGAAAATAACGTAAAAAACTTTTTGCTCACCTTTGAAGAAGATTGTATCACTCTGATTTGTGAGAAACTCAAATGATTTTGGCATGACCCTTCTGAATGAGGCAGCAGATACACTATCAAGCATAACAAAGGCGACATTAAGTCCAAGATCGTTGATTTCTTTAGAGATGGGCTTCGCTTGTTTCATAACGTCATCTTTGGGAATGACAAGGCTATGGAAAAAAGCTTCTGTTGTATTTGCAACAGTGTTTAGAATTAGCTTGATGAAATCTTCCTTAGGTCGAAGCGTCACTGTGCTATTAGTTCCTGTAAAATGAATAAGGTAATCATTGTCACCATCATCATCATCATCATCATCATCATCATCATCATCATCATCATCATCATCATCATCATCATCATCATCATCATCATCATCATCATCATTATCAATAAAAGAGCCATGAAAGAAATAGGGTTGCATGGCAGCCATGCCATGGCTGGTAACCATGAGGAAGGTTGCTGAAAATAATGGAAATTAAAAGGTCATACCAAAACTCAGAGCCATGAAAACATCACGCTTCCATGGCTTTCAGCCCTCTGGGAATCCCAGCCATCAGGGCTTCCCCCCTCTTCATTTAATTGTACACTCAAATCTTTATATGTTTCTTATTAATACAGAGCCTTCAGCAAGAAGTATGTACCCATGGTAGGGGGTAAAGTCCCTTGAATGAGAAGCAGAGGCCCGCAGTGAAGATAAATCTAACGCAATTTTTTTCTAGATTCTTGATAACATTCAAAGAACTAATGTTACAATCTTATTAACCCTTTTACACCCGGAAGGGTTATATGTCCAAATGACATTCTTTAGAGGGGTAAAGTAAAAAGTATTGCAAATTGAATTTTATGTTGGTAGTTTTCTGCAATAGTTTTACGCTTTCAAATAATTAATCTGACTATGCTATCCCCTAAAATGCGGACAATTCTAGTGTTTTTAACAGTTGAATTAAATAAATACGGGCGTGTAAGGATTAATATCATTTACAAAACACGTGATTTAGCTGAAAGTCAATATTTCAATGTTGAAAGCTATGTCCTAGACATTAAAGGACGATGAATTCCTCCAATGTAATCCGGCTCTTTGCAGGGGGCTAAAAAAATACGACGGCAGATGTTAGACAACGGAAAAAGATGTAAAAAAAATTTGAAGCAAATAAAATGGCGGACGATCACCTGGTGTAAAATTCGTAAAAAGATTACAATTAAATTTTCTTGCAAATCTTTGCTTTAACTTTCTTAATGTCTTAGAGATATTTGCAAGATTGAAGTATTCAAGAAAAAAACGTCGCTTGTAAATGTTTCAACTTTCGTCTTCATCAGTAATGCAAGTCAAAATTTTTAATATTTTGTTAATATTATTTGTTTATTTGCTGTCGTGACAGGCCCCATTTCGCGCCAAAAATTAAAAATGAAGTTTTGTTGATAAACTGGATAGGAAACTTAGGCAAACATTTCGAAGTTATCATTCCAATACTTTTGACAAGGAAGTGTAGATATTACAGATTACTGATAAGACGAAAGTCAAAAGTATTGGAACGATAACTTTGAAATGTTTGCCTAAGTTTCCTATCCAGTTTATCAACAAAACTTCATTTTTAATTTTTGGCGCGAAATGGGGCCTGTCACGACAGCAAATAAACAAATAATATTAACAAAATATTAACAATTTTGATTCGAAGAACGCTAGTTAGAGGTTTCACTCATCAAAAGTGTTATAAATTATGCTCTATTTTATCATAAGTTCAAATTAAGAGGGGATTCCAACGGTAGGTTTCGCCAAAAAAATATTTTTTTTAAATGCGCAAGAAATTTGTGACGCTATATTCCTTGCTCGTTCAAATACTTTTGACGAGGAAGTGTATATGGTTATTTCTTCTTTAATAATACGCTAATTTTCATCCCGTTTAACCCTTTGGCAGCCAGCCAAATTTTCTCAAAATTTTAAAACATGACATGCTTTGAGGTTAATCACTCTTTAAGTAGAATATATACATTTCTACCACAAAGACCTATATATTTTCTGAAAGCATGTAAAATTTCCTGTTGTTTAAACAAAAAAAATTTTTTATTTTTATTTCCATTGTTCATCGTCAGGGGGTCAAATATATGTTTTTTTGGCTTTTAAACAAAAAAACACAAAGTATTCTCTATATTTTTTATTTTTCCTCATTTTAGGTATATATTTACAAGAAAATAATTATTGAAAACACTTAACCTACCCATATCACCTTTATAGAAATTTTTTGGTAAAGTTATTTTGCAACAAGACGGGGGGGGGGGGGTTATTTTCCATGTACCTTCCTCATCACGTGCTATAGTCTTGTATCTATGCTTGATAAAAAGCTTCTTGCATTTTGTATTGAACAAAATCAACTGAAAATGTTCCAATCACTTTCATCTTTGGTATATAATACTAATGTAAATATTCATAGTTAGTAATATTTTTGGGGTGTGGGGGGAGGGGGACTGGGGGGTCAGTGCATATTAATTAGATTTGCCCATACTTGATCAGTTGCATTTTTCTCTTTTCAGCTATAGGAAAGTATCTTCAAAATAGGTGAAACATGCTATATAAAACTTAGAAAATAACAACCAAAATTCATCTAAAAAAGAGAAAATAAGGTCTAATGGAAGAAAAAGAAAGTAAAAATTTTGAACTGAACTGAACTGTAAAACAAGCGTCTAAAAAGGTCCATAACAAATCGTGTTTTAGATATCCTCATAGCAAACTTTTGCTATGAAAGTCTCTAAAACACCTCTTGCAAATAAAAGCATCACATTTTGGGCAATAATTGCATGTCTGGGTTCCCAGTCTCTTCTTTGTAGACTCAGAAATTCTGTATGCACAGGATGAGCATTTCTTTTTTTTTGGATATTTGCTGACGGCGTAATGTTTTCCGGTTAGTCTTGTAGCTGCTGACACTCGTTTATTGGTCGTTGTTTCTGAGCTCCTGGATGCTCTTGAGTGTGGCTTCTCGGAATCCTCTCTCAGATCTAAATACTTCTGAGCCATCTCATGTACCAAGAGGGTCCTAAATCTTTTGTGAGATCCTCTCTTTTTAGCAAAGTCTGGATTGGAGATAAAGTAGAGGCACATAGCATTTATGATGCAAAGCTCCACCATCCTAAAAAATACCTTTTTCCACCATTTTTTGCATTTTCTTCCCAAATTGTAATATGAGAGAAATTGATCACACTTATCAACTCCTCCCATAAAACAATTGTAATCACAAATGAGCTCTGGTTTGCAAATGTCTTCCTTGCCATGCCTCTTCAACAACCTTTTGGATGTTCCATGAAAAGAGGAAGCGGCAAAAATATCCCTCTTATCTTTCCAATGAACGGCAACAATATCACCATTCCGGATATATTCTGTTTCACCCCTTTCAAGCTTTGCATTCCTGAATGAAACAGGAAATGCTCCCCTGTCACTTCTGATTGTACCACATGAATATGTTGCTCTGGCAAGCAAGTCTTTCAAAAGTTTCAAACTCGTGTAAAAGTTATCGAAAAACAAATGATATCCTTTGTCTAAGTATGGAAGAATAAGGTCAAACACCACTCTGTATGCTAATCCATGTTCTGCACCATCGGCAGACTTTCCAGTGTAGATCTGAAACTGCAAACAGTAGCCAGATACTGCTTCACACAGAGCCCAAACTTTTATTCCAAACTTTTTAGGTTTCTTGGGCATATACTGAAGAAAGCCTATGCGAGATTTGGTTCCAATCATTTGCTCATCAATTGAAAGCTCTTTAGATGGTGCATACATGCCTTTGAAGCTTTGATTAAGTTTTTCTGATAGGTTTCCAAGTTTGAAAAGCTTGTTGTGGTTTGGGTCACTTTTTGGCAAATTCTTTGAGTTATCTGCAACATGGAGGTAGCGAAGGATTTGTTTGAATCGCCTTCTGCTAAGGATGGATGAAAACCAAGGCATGTGAAAAATTCCATCCTTTCTCCAGTAATCCACTAAATCAGGAAGCCTTGCAATTCCCATCGCAATAACAATTCCAAAAAAAGCCATCAGTTCTTCTACAGTTGTTTGGACCCACTGAACATTGGATGGTTTCTTTGCACTTTCCTGTTGCTGGTACATGTTAGTTTGTTCTGCTAATGATGAGAACATCTCTCTTGTAAAAAACAGCAAAAAATAGTCCAATGGTGACTTTGCATTCATGGCTGATCTTTTCAAGCCAACATATTCCACAAAAGGTTTGGTTGAATTTGGATTCTCAAAATTTGAATCAACACTGCGCCAACCTGGATCAACACCCTTTACAGATTGTGTTCTCTTTCCTTTTGATTTTGATGGCTGCGTTTTGTGAGCTTGTTTTTTACCCTTTACTGTATTGGTTGAAAGCTTTCGTTCCTTGCTTCTGTCTCCACTATATTTTGCATTTCCATAAAAGGAATCTGCAGACTTTACATTTAGCACTTCTGCTGCTCTGGATAGGGTTTGTTCCTCTTGGACTTCCTCACTTTCATTATCTCCGTCGTCTCCTTCAGATTCTCCAATTTCATCAAAGTGACTCTCAATTACTTCAAAGGCAGCATTATCCTGAGAAGACAAATAGTATGTCACATTTGATGATTGTACATACAAATGAAAATATAATGTAGCAAACAATCAGGTTACCCTACTGTGGAGCCAACCATGACCAATCAGGTCCTGCAATCAATTTCGATTCAATATCTAGGACTATTCATAATGTTCTTCGAAAAAAACATTCAAATGTTTATTAGGCCTAGACTGAAATTTTACATATATTCTTGAAATATGTTTCATTTGATAAGAATTTATTTTGCTGGCTAGAACAAATTAAATTTTCCCAGTATTTGATGATAAGAGAATCAGTGTGGAATTATTTTTTTCCATATCAATATTCTCTACCCTAACATTGCAATTTGTTTATGTCACAAATCAGCTGATATGGAAAACAGTGGTGTAAAAAAGATGGCGACCGCTCTTCGCTGGTTAGCCTTAGAATTATAATCAATCCGAATACAACCACAAAGTTACAAATGCTGTTTCACACATTTTTACAACAGGGAAAAATTTTTTAATTGAAAACAATTTAGTTCTCCTACATACCCCATCATTACACAAGGCAGAATCCCTTTCGCATGGCTCGGGTTCAGTTCCATGTTGACATTGGTCAACAACCAAAAACTCATCTTCATCAACTTCAGAATCACCAACATTTGACATTTCTGAGCTGCTTGTACCTTCATCTTCAATATCGCTATCTAATAACTGTTCTATTGCTTCTGCTGATGAAAACTGGCGCTGTTGTGAAACGTTTTTTCGCATGCGGGACATTTTGGGCCTAGCCTCCATTTTGAAAATCGAGATAACTACAATTGTGCTATCAAGGCTCGAAGTAGCAATAAATCTACTTTTCATTGGTCAAAAAGATGTATTAGCTCCATAAGGACAGGTTTAAAGTATAATACTTGACAAAAGGGGCCTCAAGGCGATTTCTGATTGGTTTATATTTAGGGAGTAATTAATTACCCCCTTGGCTGCCAAAGGGTTAAACACGTGGGTGGAAATGTTGGGGGGGGGGGCTATATGAAAATCAATGTCATATATAAACAAATAAAATCTATCCTCCTTTTGGTCCCGTTATAATAATTTCCAAGTGTTGATTGAGTCTCTTGTGAACCCGCCACTGAATAAAGTATACGTATAGCGTAAGGTTAACTGATACTGGGAATTAAACCACCGTGCAAAATCTGACGAAACACTCAATTAGTTTCACGGTTTTTAAAAAATACTTATGGCGTGACGATCCAATGTAGATATATCTGTGTTCGGGACTAAATTTGATAAAAAAGTGGCAGTGATTCTGAACATGAAAACTTGCCAGTCGATGAGAAAAAGTGCGGCAATAGCGCGACGTTACCCTACCTGTCCTGGTAAGATCGATAGAAATGGCTTCCGAGAATTCGACTTTAAAATCATCCCCAGCAGGCCTTCTTATGTACTTCATCTCTGCCTTCCGTAAACCATTAACATCCAACCGCAACTCCTGTCCTACCACTGTTCCATATCGTTTCTTTCCATTGCATCTTATTGGAGGCAGTTTCCGTATCAATTTCATAACATCAACGCGAAATGGATCGACGTTTGGCAAGACGCATTGACTTGTCGAAAGTTGATCGGCTTCTTCTTCGGAATTCCAGGAAAGATGAGACAGACTCTGACTCTGACTCTGACTCTGACTCAGAATCACCAATTTCAATGTCAGGAACAAGCAAATAAGGATAACTAGAAAGAACATCAAACGAAGGTGGCGCATTCGAAGCATCGTCACGCAGTCCAGGAAAGCAATGCCGCCAAAATGAATATCACAACATGCCTGGCCGCTAAAACCATGCTGAAAAAGAGGCAAATTTTGTATCAGCCAATCAAAACGAGTGTTGACACCCAACGACTGACCAATCAACCTCTGTTGGACGTTAAGCGGAACTGAATCAAGTCAGGATGGGGGTACAATAACATAATCATCACCGTCATCATTGTTATCATCATCATCATCATCATCATCATCATCATCATCATCATCATCATCATCATCATCATCATCATCATCATCATCATCATCATCATCATCATCATCATCATCATCATCATCATCATCATCTTCATCATCATCATCACCATCAGGTGCAATTCTCCATGCAGTCCATATGGGGGGGGGGGGGGGAGGGGGGATAAATGGCAATTATTGTATGCGTGAAACCGATATCAGATATATTCATCAGTTTTCCTGTGTTTTGAAGCTGAGATTATTCCAAAAACTCGATTTTGAGTGAACAGTCTCAGGTGTAGACTTATGCGAAATATTTAGTCATAACAATGTGAAAGGCAGACGGCTTGTTGTAATTTGCGAAATTTCGTTTACGGAATTTCACTATGAAAAGAGAAGACAATGGCCGTGCGTACGCTCTATTCATATAGTCAGCCGTCAACATTTTGCTATGTCTAGAAGCGGGAACTCTAGAAGGAGGAATGAGGAATGGGGAATGGTGGAGAATGGGGAATGAGAATATTTTCCAGGAAGACTTCTACGCATAGACGAAGGAACCGAGGGGGCTCAGGGGGCACGTACCCCATTCCACTTTTGAAAAATTCGGGTAGAGTGCCCCTTTGAGGCTTACAGTATTGCCCTGTTTTGCCAACCGTATAATAAAATGTACCCTCATCATGTTGCTACATGAAATGAGAAAAAGCAATTACATTAACGAGTCTCTAACTCATTCACCTCCATCCTACAATGCCAGCCAAAAGTGTTGGAACACCATGCTCGACTTGTCGATGCACTCTCTCCCCTCCCCCCCTATACAATGTTGTAATATGATTATAAAATAAATGCAAATGGAGAAATGAGGTGGAAAAGTGCATCACATGTCTTGGAACATTTTCATCCTTCTCCTCAACATTGTTTGAGGGGGGAAGGGGGGGCTGTCTGCTTAAAAAATTACAATGAGGTAGAAAATATAAATATGCAGCCAATGGATACCTGTTGTTCCAACTACTTTTGGCGGGCATTGTCTTTCTAAAATTTCTGAAACGGCCTTTTGGAAATAAGTAATTAGTTGCAGACAGGGGTTTTTCGTGGCGCTGATTTCAATGGCGGTGTTATATTTTTGATCAGAATGATTGGTGACCTCGAAATAGCTGGAAGGTTCTGGTTCCATGCCCCATTCTATGTATTTTGGGGGATTTTACTCTGATAAAAAGTAAAAAAATATACATCTAAAATATACTTCTAATTAACCTTTGCTACTTTTCAAACTCTATTTATTGTATGTCACTCACAAATGTATTCTATACTGCCAATCTGGCATGGAATACAGGGAAAGGTGAATATTACATCACATAATGATCCTGTGTGTCTCCTACGAGGCACAGTACATTGAAGGAAGGACCACACATTAAAATTCCTGTATCTTTCTTTGGTGATGGATGAAAGAGGAAGGTACAGAAATGATATTATATAAAACCATATGTGTCATGCAATTTCATGTATATATATTTATATATAACACTATATTTTAACAATATATTCTAATAAATACATAGTTTTATCAGTGTCTAGTCTATTAAATTTCTTCATCAATATCTAAGCAGAAGATAACTGCAATCAATCCTGTAAAACATAAGAAGTAATTAGTTAAAACCTCAACCGTTTAATTGTTTGTTGTAAATACCAGCATGCATAGTGCATAAAATGCGGTGTACTCGATTAATCTTTTTCTTTTGAAACACGATAGTAAGGAGATCATTTAGTTGTGCGATATATTTCATCATAATTCTACGTACGTTATGGCTCAAAAACAAACTGATTCTGTCATTGCTGTCGACTCTGTGCGAAAGGTATATATTATAACATATAGCAATGCAGATACATATACCTTCAACCGTCAATCCTTTGCAGAAGCCATTATTATAGCCTTCCACGAAAGTACCACAACGAAAGTAGAGCAGTGGGCCTGTTCCATCGAAAGTCACAAAGAAGGAGGCTTTCATTTTCATATGTGCATTTTGCTCAACAAGAGTCAGCGGTGGTTGAAAGTAAAAAATGCCATAAAAGACCGTTTCGGCATTGTGGTCAATTTTTCCGGCCATTCAGGCTATCATTCGGCGTATGAGTACGTGACAAAGGAGGATACTGAATTCGTTGCAAGTGAAGGTCACCCAGCAAATGTTACTGCCCCAAAGACCCTGAAAGCAACGAAAGCAGCATGCAAGAAAGGGGCAAAAAGAGTCAAAAAAAATAAGAAATTGGGCAATGTCCAAGTAGCTGAACTAATGTTAAAAAAGCAAATGCATACCATGTTGGAAGTTTTGGCTTATGCAAATAGCAGGAAAATTGTTGGGGACTTAGCACTTTATGAGTTCATTCTGAACAGGGGCCAGAAGAAAGTTTCTGAGCTGCTGAAGTCTGTTTGGGACATCCAGTCTGCCAAAGACAAGCTTGGGAGATCCTCACAGACACGCATTGAGATTCTTCAAGCACAATTGAAAGAGCCATGTGTGTGTGAGGGCCAGTGGTTGTCTTGTGCCCTGGAGATCCTGCAAAACAACGAAGTGGAGAGGGCAGTATTCTCTGACGCCATTGTTAAGCTCCTTGTAATGGGTCGTGGCAAAGGGCGAAATATATACATATGTGGGCCAGCAAATTGTGGTAAAACATTTATTTTAGACCCCCTGCGGATTATCTTCAAGTCCTTTTTATCTCCGGCCACATGTTCCTATGCTTGGCTCGGAGTTGAGGATAAAGAAATAATTTTCCTAAATGATTTTAGGTACTCTCCAGTTATCATACCTTGGAGTGATCTGCTATTGCTGCTTGAAGGCCACGTCGTTCACTTTGCCGCCCCAAAAACGTCGTACAGCGAGGATATCTTGTTTGAGAAAGATACCCCCATCTTTGCTACGTCGAAAGCACCAATAACTTTCGTAAAGAATGGAGTGCTCGATGATCGCGAGACGGAAATGATGAACGTGCGATGGCGAATGTTTACCTTTCGCTATCAAATACCTGTTGACAAACAAAAGGTTGTTCCACTCTGTGGGCATTGCTTTGCCAGCCTTTTGTTGTCATAGGTTAGGTACAATGGTTGATAATGACATTTATTGATACGCTGTTGCTGTTGCTCCTGCTTCCCGAGTTTCTTGTAAACCGAGGACGGTTTACAGTTGCTAAATTGTGAAAAAAAAATATTACTTGCAACATGTCACTTTTGTAAATATCATGAATAGGTGTGCACTGATGTGGGTAACATTGTGAATGACACACTTGGGGCATCTATCTTGACATTCGGACGATAGTTGGAAAAACTTCACGGTCTACGGCAAATTTTACTATAAAATACGTCATTCAATATATCATTCTAAAAAAAAGCGTAGACCGTGAGATTTCCCAGAAACTATGTCCTTTCTGCTCCATATTTCTGTACCAAAATTCTAAACAAGAACATTTATCATAGTGCACATCTACTTCATAGAGTATATTGAAAATTAACCTGCGACTTTTTCTTTTATTTCACACAACATTATAAGTTTCCCACCGTAGACCGTTGGAGAATTTACAGTCGTCACATGATGAGGCATAAATGAATAGGCACTTCGACGAATACAATAGGTGCATTGTTCTGGGATTATTTATAATAGATGACGTCGGTCTAGTATCCTAAGAATTATTCAGTCAATAAATAGACAATTTGTCTTGAAAAATATCTTTACATCACAAAATCTCAGATCAATATTTAATACGATAACCCTTATTGCGTGACATTACTTTTAGTCTGTTAGGTAAAGAGCTAATTGTTTTATCTATTGTTAATGTTTTACAGTTTTTCATCGTTCTAACGACTCTTTCTTTAAACTGAAGGAAGGACTCTTTGCATATTTTCTGTTCCATGGCCTCCTTTCTCAATTCCGATCGTACGACGTGAAACACATTTTCAATGGGATTAATGTCTGGTGATCTGGGTGGAATGCTAAGAAACTGTATGGCACAGTCCTCCACAGCGTCAAGTGCCACTCTACTTGTTTGGGAGGGATCGTTGTCCATAACAAAGATCAATTCCTCACGTCCTTTTAGCTCTGCTAGTTCCATCAACTTTTTATGCAGCGTATTTTGTACAAATTTTGCAAAATAATGCCCGTCCATTTTTGTATACTCTTCCAATAAAACAACACCACATCCACTGCTTATACCAACCAGAAAATGGATCCTTTTCCCACCAGCCAGATTCTTGGTTCCCCTGCCGGTGATCATAAGTCCTTCATTGTTTCTTCTATACACTTTCCCGTGCGCTGAAGCAGCTTCTTTGTATGGGTTACTCTTGTATACAAATGATACGCCATCTAAATACAGCAACACGTTGTCACTCCAAAACTGAGAACCATATTTCCTTAACGCATCTCGCGCAAATTTAACCCGTTTCTTCCTATCCTCCACAGACAAAACGCCCTTTCTTCTTGCTGTTAGCCTATAATAGTTCGCGTCGTTTAAGGCTCGTATTAATGTCCTGTAGCTGACGTGGGACATTCCAGCTTCCCTGCCAACCTCCAGCACTGTCACATTCGGGTTTTCCTGTCTCATTGTCAAAAACTTTCGAAGAAATCGGCTCCTATCTCTATCCGTAAAAATGCGAGGTCTGCCAAGTTTTACAATCATTCCATTAGTTTTGCCTTCGTCCTTTGTGACCATGCCCTCTTTACATATTCTCAGCACTGATGATGCTGACACTTGGCAGCGTTTGCTGATGTCTCTTAAAGATAATTGTCCCTCCGTTCTCAAGAAATAGATATAGGCCCGTGTCTTGTCGGCTATTTTCTTTCTGAATACCAGTTTTGTTCATGAAATGGCAGATGAAACACTATAGACTTAGGTTGTTGTGTGAAATTACGCATAGATATATCATTATAAAGATAAATAGACAATGGGGATCGAAAATCACGTGTTAAAATTAGGTTCTTCGTTATTATTAGGGGGTTACATTTTGGGCGCCAAAAAATGTAAACCAAGAAATATAGAAGATAGATATTGAGGATAACGTGTTATGGAATAATTACTTCCTCTGTTTTGGCGGTCCCATTTTGAGAATTGCGGCTAAATGTTGGCGGTTAAATTTTGGCGGTTGCAAATATGATATATAACACGTGACTTAAATCCCAATTGTTCTTCAAAGAGTATGTTACAAGAATATCTGTGGCTTCCGGTTGTTACTAAACATACCCATATCATATTCGAGTACAGTTTTAAATTTAAACAGGTACTTACTTCTCATGGCATCAAATGAGAGTAGGGATTTGCATTTCATTCATATAAAACTACATTTTCCCTCTCATATGGAACATATAGAGTACTTTTATTGGCGTAAATATGATAAACTGCTTGAAAAGACATAACTAACTTTCTAATTTACTCTCTTCTCCTTTCAATGGTCTAAATAGTGTTATGTTTTCTACCAGTTAACTTCAACCATTTTAGAATTGACGTAATAGGAAGAATAGCATACAGCCTCCTTTTCATTCAGATGCGAAAAGTGCAATGATATTTGAACAGTGTTCAATACCCCCAGATTCATGGCAAAGCACAACTCATGAGGGTAAAACCACCCCCATTGTTTGTAGATATCTAAAGGCTGATACCTAAAAGTAGAAATTAATGTCAACAAACTGCAATTTATTCAAGCATGCACAAGAAACCGCTACTTGTATGAGGGTAATGCAAAATATAAAAGATCACCACAATACGACCACACCCTTTCGTTATACAGGCATGATTTTCAGTTCATTGACTTCAGGACCCTCCATTACCCCAGGGTAGGTAGTTTCCTCCCATAGATATCAGTTATAGTTTGAGAACAAAAAAAGACAATGCCAGCCAAAAGTGTTGGAACACCATGCTCGACTTGTCGATGCACTCTCTCCCCTCCCCCCCTATACAATGTTGTAATATGATTATAAAATAAATGCAAATGGAGAAATGAGGTGGAAAAGTGCATCACATGTCTTGGAACATTTTCATCCTTCTCCTCAACATTGTTTGAGGGGGGAAGGGGGGGCTGTCTGCTTAAAAAATTACAATGAGGTAGAAAATATAAATATGCAGCCAATGGATACCTGTTGTTCCAACTACTTTTGGCGGGCATTGTCTTTCTAAAATTTCTGAAACGGCCTTTTGGAAATAAGTAATTAGTTGCAGACAGGGGTTTTTCGTGGCGCTGATTTCAATGGCGGTGTTATATTTTTGATCAGAATGATTGGTGACCTCGAAATAGCTGGAAGGTTCTGGTTCCATGCCCCATTCTATGTATTTTGGGGGATTTTACTCTGATAAAAAGTAAAAAAATATACATCTAAAATATACTTCTAATTAACCTTTGCTACTTTTCAAACTCTATTTATTGTATGTCACTCACAAATGTATTCTATACTGCCAATCTGGCATGGAATACAGGGAAAGGTGAATATTACATCACATAATGATCCTGTGTGTCTCCTACGAGGCACAGTACATTGAAGGAAGGACCACACATTAAAATTCCTGTATCTTTCTTTGGTGATGGATGAAAGAGGAAGGTACAGAAATGATATTATATAAAACCATATGTGTCATGCAATTTCATGTATATATATTTATATATAACACTATATTTTAACAATATATTCTAATAAATACATAGTTTTATCAGTGTCTAGTCTATTAAATTTCTTCATCAATATCTAAGCAGAAGATAACTGCAATCAATCCTGTAAAACATAAGAAGTAATTAGTTAAAACCTCAACCGTTTAATTGTTTGTTGTAAATACCAGCATGCATAGTGCATAAAATGCGGTGTACTCGATTAATCTTTTTCTTTTGAAACACGATAGTAAGGAGATCATTTAGTTGTGCGATATATTTCATCATAATTCTACGTACGTTATGGCTCAAAAACAAACTGATTCTGTCATTGCTGTCGACTCTGTGCGAAAGGTATATATTATAACATATAGCAATGCAGATACATATACCTTCAACCGTCAATCCTTTGCAGAAGCCATTATTATAGCCTTCCACGAAAGTACCACAACGAAAGTAGAGCAGTGGGCCTGTTCCATCGAAAGTCACAAAGAAGGAGGCTTTCATTTTCATATGTGCATTTTGCTCAACAAGAGTCAGCGGTGGTTGAAAGTAAAAAATGCCATAAAAGACCGTTTCGGCATTGTGGTCAATTTTTCCGGCCATTCAGGCTATCATTCGGCGTATGAGTACGTGACAAAGGAGGATACTGAATTCGTTGCAAGTGAAGGTCACCCAGCAAATGTTACTGCCCCAAAGACCCTGAAAGCAACGAAAGCAGCATGCAAGAAAGGGGCAAAAAGAGTCAAAAAAAATAAGAAATTGGGCAATGTCCAAGTAGCTGAACTAATGTTAAAAAAGCAAATGCATACCATGTTGGAAGTTTTGGCTTATGCAAATAGCAGGAAAATTGTTGGGGACTTAGCACTTTATGAGTTCATTCTGAACAGGGGCCAGAAGAAAGTTTCTGAGCTGCTGAAGTCTGTTTGGGACATCCAGTCTGCCAAAGACAAGCTTGGGAGATCCTCACAGACACGCATTGAGATTCTTCAAGCACAATTGAAAGAGCCATGTGTGTGTGAGGGCCAGTGGTTGTCTTGTGCCCTGGAGATCCTGCAAAACAACGAAGTGGAGAGGGCAGTATTCTCTGACGCCATTGTTAAGCTCCTTGTAATGGGTCGTGGCAAAGGGCGAAATATATACATATGTGGGCCAGCAAATTGTGGTAAAACATTTATTTTAGACCCCCTGCGGATTATCTTCAAGTCCTTTTTATCTCCGGCCACATGTTCCTATGCTTGGCTCGGAGTTGAGGATAAAGAAATAATTTTCCTAAATGATTTTAGGTACTCTCCAGTTATCATACCTTGGAGTGATCTGCTATTGCTGCTTGAAGGCCACGTCGTTCACTTTGCCGCCCCAAAAACGTCGTACAGCGAGGATATCTTGTTTGAGAAAGATACCCCCATCTTTGCTACGTCGAAAGCACCAATAACTTTCGTAAAGAATGGAGTGCTCGATGATCGCGAGACGGAAATGATGAACGTGCGATGGCGAATGTTTACCTTTCGCTATCAAATACCTGTTGACAAACAAAAGGTTGTTCCACTCTGTGGGCATTGCTTTGCCAGCCTTTTGTTGTCATAGGTTAGGTACAATGGTTGATAATGACATTTATTGATACGCTGTTGCTGTTGCTCCTGCTTCCCGAGTTTCTTGTAAACCGAGGACGGTTTACAGTTGCTAAATTGTGAAAAAAAAATATTACTTGCAACATGTCACTTTTGTAAATATCATGAATAGGTGTGCACTGATGTGGGTAACATTGTGAATGACACACTTGGGGCATCTATCTTGACATTCGGACGATAGTTGGAAAAACTTCACGGTCTACGGCAAATTTTACTATAAAATACGTCATTCAATATATCATTCTAAAAAAAAGCGTAGACCGTGAGATTTCCCAGAAACTATGTCCTTTCTGCTCCATATTTCTGTACCAAAATTCTAAACAAGAACATTTATCATAGTGCACATCTACTTCATAGAGTATATTGAAAATTAACCTGCGACTTTTTCTTTTATTTCACACAACATTATAAGTTTCCCACCGTAGACCGTTGGAGAATTTACAGTCGTCACATGATGAGGCATAAATGAATAGGCACTTCGACGAATACAATAGGTGCATTGTTCTGGGATTATTTATAATAGATGACGTCGGTCTAGTATCCTAAGAATTATTCAGTCAATAAATAGACAATTTGTCTTGAAAAATATCTTTACATCACAAAATCTCAGATCAATATTTAATACGATAACCCTTATTGCGTGACATTACTTTTAGTCTGTTAGGTAAAGAGCTAATTGTTTTATCTATTGTTAATGTTTTACAGTTTTTCATCGTTCTAACGACTCTTTCTTTAAACTGAAGGAAGGACTCTTTGCATATTTTCTGTTCCATGGCCTCCTTTCTCAATTCCGATCGTACGACGTGAAACACATTTTCAATGGGATTAATGTCTGGTGATCTGGGTGGAATGCTAAGAAACTGTATGGCACAGTCCTCCACAGCGTCAAGTGCCACTCTACTTGTTTGGGAGGGATCGTTGTCCATAACAAAGATCAATTCCTCACGTCCTTTTAGCTCTGCTAGTTCCATCAACTTTTTATGCAGCGTATTTTGTACAAATTTTGCAAAATAATGCCCGTCCATTTTTGTATACTCTTCCAATAAAACAACACCACATCCACTGCTTATACCAACCAGAAAATGGATCCTTTTCCCACCAGCCAGATTCTTGGTTCCCCTGCCGGTGATCATAAGTCCTTCATTGTTTCTTCTATACACTTTCCCGTGCGCTGAAGCAGCTTCTTTGTATGGGTTACTCTTGTATACAAATGATACGCCATCTAAATACAGCAACACGTTGTCACTCCAAAACTGAGAACCATATTTCCTTAACGCATCTCGCGCAAATTTAACCCGTTTCTTCCTATCCTCCACAGACAAAACGCCCTTTCTTCTTGCTGTTAGCCTATAATAGTTCGCGTCGTTTAAGGCTCGTATTAATGTCCTGTAGCTGACGTGGGACATTCCAGCTTCCCTGCCAACCTCCAGCACTGTCACATTCGGGTTTTCCTGTCTCATTGTCAAAAACTTTCGAAGAAATCGGCTCCTATCTCTATCCGTAAAAATGCGAGGTCTGCCAAGTTTTACAATCATTCCATTAGTTTTGCCTTCGTCCTTTGTGACCATGCCCTCTTTACATATTCTCAGCACTGATGATGCTGACACTTGGCAGCGTTTGCTGATGTCTCTTAAAGATAATTGTCCCTCCGTTCTCAAGAAATAGATATAGGCCCGTGTCTTGTCGGCTATTTTCTTTCTGAATACCAGTTTTGTTCATGAAATGGCAGATGAAACACTATAGACTTAGGTTGTTGTGTGAAATTACGCATAGATATATCATTATAAAGATAAATAGACAATGGGGATCGAAAATCACGTGTTAAAATTAGGTTCTTCGTTATTATTAGGGGGTTACATTTTGGGCGCCAAAAAATGTAAACCAAGAAATATAGAAGATAGATATTGAGGATAACGTGTTATGGAATAATTACTTCCTCTGTTTTGGCGGTCCCATTTTGAGAATTGCGGCTAAATGTTGGCGGTTAAATTTTGGCGGTTGCAAATATGATATATAACACGTGACTTAAATCCCAATTGTTCTTCAAAGAGTATGTTACAAGAATATCTGTGGCTTCCGGTTGTTACTAAACATACCCATATCATATTCGAGTACAGTTTTAAATTTAAACAGGTACTTACTTCTCATGGCATCAAATGAGAGTAGGGATTTGCATTTCATTCATATAAAACTACATTTTCCCCCTCATATGGAACATATAGAGTACTTTTATTGGCGTAAATATGATAAACTGCTTGAAAAGACATAACTAACTTTCTAATTTACTCTCTTCTCCTTTCAATGGTCTAAATAGTGTTATGTTTTCTACCAGTTAACTTCAACCATTTTAGAATTGACGTAATAGGAAGAATAGCATACAGCCTCCTTTTCATTCAGATGCGAAAAGTGCAATGATATTTGAACAGTGTTCAATACCCCCAGATTCATGGCAAAGCACAACTCATGAGGGTAAAACCACCCCCATTGTTTGTAGATATCTAAAGGCTGATACCTAAAAGTAGAAATTAATGTCAACAAACTGCAATTTATTCAAGCATGCACAAGAAACCGCTACTTGTATGAGGGTAATGCAAAATATAAAAGATCACCACAATACGACCACACCCTTTCGTTATACAGGCATGATTTTCAGTTCATTGACTTCAGGACCCTCCATTACCCCAGGGTAGGTAGTTTCCTCCCATAGATATCAGTTATAGTTTGAGAACAAAAAAAGACAATGCCAGCCAAAAGTGTTGGAACACCATGCTCGACTTGTCGATGCACTCTCTCCCCTCCCCCCCTATACAATGTTGTAATATGATTATAAAATAAATGCAAATGGAGAAATGAGGTGGAAAAGTGCATCACATGTCTTGGAACATTTTCATCCTTCTCCTCAACATTGTTTGAGGGGGGAAGGGGGGGCTGTCTGCTTAAAAAATTACAATGAGGTAGAAAATATAAATATGCAGCCAATGGATACCTGTTGTTCCAACTACTTTTGGCGGGCATTGTAGGCTTTCCGATGCAGTTTCTGACACGTTTCAGAAAACTTTTAAGGATGCCCTTCGATACAAGCCCCCCCCCTCTTTTACAATGCTCTCTACGTCCATGCTTCTACATCAATGAAAGGAGCTATATTTGAGACACTAATTGTGTCACAATCAATTCATGCTTTCCTTTCGTTTTTGAATTATACCCACTCAAAGAACGTGAATGATTTCTGAGCTGAATTGAATTCTCAAATTCTCTAACACTCTGGTCCATACAATGGTTATGTTATGGGTAGTAGTTTTTCCCTAGCGCTGAATCAAAATTCTCTGCTGTCGCGTCAGTCGGGTATTTAGATTTGGGATTTAGTTTCTGTTACGGTTGAATTTACATAAAGACTTGCAACCAAAGACCTCAAAAGTCGAGAGTTGAAAAGGATTATTGTTTTTTTTAAAGTTGTTAAAGTTTTTAAAAGATTATTTTCTGCACCAAACTGTTGAATATAAACTAGGACGTAAAGAAGCACAGTTTTTTTTGAAAGGGGGTTTTCCGACTTTTTAAGGGGCGTGTTCTAAATAAATTTTCCGAGGATTCCCCCGGACCACAACTGCGGCTCGATCAGCCCTGTCGGGAAAACCCCATTAAAATTAAAGTTTCTTGTTTATTAGTATAAAAGTACATGTATTAGTAAAGAGCGGGATTCTGTAAGATTGCGAATTACATGATGAATGAATGATACTGAAATTGTAAAGATTGCTGTTCTCTTTGAGTGAACTCTGCCTTTTAGAATCATAGTAAACCAGAACTAGCGAGTTAGAGAGTCGAATTCTCTAAAAGCCCCTTCACTTTAAGACCGCTGCGCGTTTCCTGGCTCTGTCTCCCGATTACTTTGACATGTTTCAAGATTTGCAAATAGACAACTACCATCGAAAATACATCGACAGGGACAACGTTGCATCGTATTCGGCCTGAACAAGGCGAGAAAAGCATAAGTGATAACACTTGCTTTCATATCATGAAGGCCGCTTAGCGCTATTCTCCGAGAACAAATGAGGGTAAGTTAGCCTTGGAAATACAAGAAACCTGATTGCTCGCATTCCTCGGCCCAAGATTCCGGTAGAGCCGCACGACCTGATGATCTTTGATCACATGTGTAACTTCGCACTTGCGTCTTAAACTGCTCGTAATTAATTGATTGTCATGGCGCTTTACCACAAGTTACGATGTTATCGCCTCGCCGTAAAGTTCCTATTAACTGTTGTAGTAGGAGTTTTTACGCTATTAATTGCGACACGCTTCGATACTGTTTTCGAATCCTTCGATCTGATAATGCCGTTAGAGGCGGACAATGAAACGACGGAGTTTGTGGACAGTAAATGCGTCTTGCCAAAAGTCGATCCATTTCGCGTTGATGTTATGAAATTGATACGGAAACTACCTCCGATAAAATGCAATGGAAAGAAACGATATGGAACAGTGGTAGGACAGGAGTTGCGGTTGAATGTTAACGGTTTAGATAACGCGAAAATGATGTACATCATAAGACTTGAAGAGAATGACTTCAACGTCGGGTTTTCAGAAGCCATCGCCATCGATCTTACCAAAACAGGTATGTGTAAAAAACTGCGGTGGCGCTTTGCCTTGATCCTGTTAGTTACACTGTTAACGGGAAGTAACCAACAGTTAGTTAGGGCGCGAAATCCTTTTGCAACTGCAACACAATGCTGCGATTTAAAGGTTGCATTTTGAGTTGTAAAGTGAAAACAAAGTAGCAAGGATGCATTTCCTCACTTTTAATGTAGTGCATTATGTTGATATTCTATCGCATTACAACAAATCATGTGAGCACAATTTGATTTGTTTTGTTATATTATGCAAATGTGTTACGCGAATCTTTTGACCAGCGGAAAATAACAATCAATAACAATAAAATATGCGTGGACCAGGAACGAAACGCGCTTCGCTCGCGCAAAAAGCCTTCGGTAATTATTATCATTATTATCATTAAAGGAAACCTGATAAAAAGGCTTGGTAATCTTAAGAAACGTCTCAAGTCAGTCATGTTTGTCAATCTGCCTATCAATGCTCTCTGTATCTTTAGCAACAACTGCGAATCTTTTCTTGATCGGTTGATGATCGATGCCAAAGCTAAAAATAAGGTTGTTCTAGAAATCACTGATCACTTCATATCAGTTTTGTGATACGATTGTTTTGATCGCAAAACTTAAAGCACCGCACTTATGGTGGATGGAGACTGGGGCTGTTGTTTACCGATCAATCGATCATTAACATTTGTATGATCAAATCAACTGTTCTTGTAAAATTTATTCTTATAACAAAAAGAGTGTAAGTAGGGACTGATTCGTTTATAGTTCATCATGTGTAAGGTTTCTTTACTTCAACATCATCAATAACATTACCCCCTTGCAATCTGACCTAACTCATTTGTTGCTACCGCACAACTTTATTGTCACTGGGGGTGAACGGACTTATTATGAGCTATGGCATAGAACATCAAGCGACTCCATTGGTATTGACAAACAACACAAACACTATCTCATCACTAAACTCTCAAAAATCTGTATTCGTACCATCTTCTGTTCTACAAATAAGACAAGAACAAACCCAGAGCGTCTGTAGGAACGGTTGTATTTGGTCGTTGTTCCCACCAAGCTGAGTAGATCAACCTCTATGGACTATCCAGGCTGGCTGTGGTATGTATCGAGATGGGAGAATATAGAATGAATGAATGATGATACAGAAAGTAAACAGGCCTAAGTGAAGTCACTACACGTCTCCCATTTCAAATTTTAATTTTTTCTCAGTTTAATCTTTTACATTTGTTACTTTCTATCATTCACACATTAGATGTTTCCTTCGCTCTGTCTTCCTATTATCTTGACACGCTCCTAGATTTAAACATAGACAACAACCAGCGAAACTGCATCTTAAGGAAAATTAGAATATCGCGATCAAATGTCCGTTTCTTGCTGCCGAAAGAAAGATTCGAGCAAGCCTAAAATAGAACGATTCTTTTTCAGACATTGTTATGACCCACACACTTTTTCTAAAAGAGAGAGAGCCAATACAGCAGAATTCTGTGGGTTCCCAGTAGTATGATTTTCATTGCTTTACAGAATTGTGTATCTCAGACACTTAAGATTTTATCCGTCTGGGGTTTCCATCTCCCTCCCCCCTGGCTGCAATATTGACCTCCTGTAACCCCCATCATTTGCACCCACGATAACAGGTGCAGCATGGGCTTATTCCATCTAAAGTTTGTAATATCGCATGTTATGGCGATTAACCAAGATGGCGTTGGTCAGGAAGAGAAGGATTCTCCATACCGTCCTTTTATTTGCTGTGATGTTGCTTCTCATTTCTTTGGTTGCAATGCTGCTTGGATCGTTCAGATCCTATGACTTTGTAATGCCGTTGGAAGCGGGCAATGAAACGACGGAGTTTGTGGACAGTAAATGCGTATTGCCAACAGTCGATCCATTTCGCGTTGATGTTATGGAATTGATACGGAAACTGCCTCCGATAAAATGCAATGGAAAGACACGATATGGAACAGTGGAAGGACAGGAGTTGTGGTTGGTTGTTAATGGTTTACGGAAGGCAGAGATGAAGTACATAAGAAGGCCTGCTGGGGATGATTTTAAAGTCGAATTCTCAGAAGCCATTTCAATCGATCTTGCGAGAGCAGGTAAGTGCAGAGTTTGATTGGAAGAATGGGGGTCTTACTAATATTCTTTGGGTTAAAAGGGAGGTTGATGATAATTTTTGATTTAAATAATGATTTACAGTCGAATGCTAGTGCTCGGCTATTAAAAAATCAAGAAAGTCCAAGTACTGAGCCTTGTGATTGCGAAATAATTTGAGAAATTAAATCCTGCAATTGCTAAAATAGTTGGATTACTGAAATCTAACGATTACTAAAATACTCAGGACTTGAAATCCTGCGATTGCTAGGAAAGTTGGAGTACTGAAATCTAACGATTGCTAAGAGAGTTTGAATACTGAAATCCTGCGATTGCTAAGAAAGTTGGAGTACTGAAATCTAACGATTGCTAAGAGAGTTTGAATACTGAAATCCTGCGATTGCTAAGAAAGTTGGAGTACTGAAATCTAACGATTGCTAAGAGAGTTTGAATACTGAAATGCTTCGATTGCTAGGAAAGTTGGAGTACTGAAATCTAACGATTGCTAAGAGAGTTTGAATACTGAAATCCTGCGATTGCTAGGAAAGTTGGAGTACTGAAATCTAACGATTGCTAAGAGAGTTTGAATACTGAAATCCTGCGATTGCTAGGAAAGTTGGAGTACTGAAATCTAACGATTGCTAAGAGAGTTTGAATACTGAAATCTAACGACTGCTAAGAAAGATTGTGTACTGAAATCCTGCAATTGCTAAGAAAGTTTTAGTACCGAACTACTGAGACTGAAAATAGGAAGCGAATACAACCCTTATTATCAAAACCAGGGCCACCGTGAGGGAGAGGCAGAGGGGGCAGTTTGCCCCAGGGCCTCAGGGTCCAAAAGGGCCTGATCAACTAATATCAAAATTTCTATTTATAGCCTCTTTGCATTCAAGGAACCCCCAATAGGAGCAGCCTACTAGGTTCTAAGAGTGCCTCAATATTCAGTTCTCCCAGATTACCTTGCTTTCTGCCCCTTCTGCTCGCTTCGATCACGGGCAAAAGGGGCATCAAGCAAATTCAACACTTATTATTTTAACAAGTAAAGTAAATAGTAGGCTGCCTACCGGATTCTTGATGAGTACTTGTGAAGATGAATATGAAGGAAAGACGTGAAGACCAACGCAAGGTTGCAGGAATACGAAGCAAATACGACCAAATTTTAATCAAACGTTCAGATACTTTGTTGAGTATGGTTTGACAAATAAATGACAGATATATAACATTATAAAATTATAAAACAAATTGCTTCCTAAATCTTAAGTTGCTTACCCAGTAGTTGTAAGTTCACGAAGCCCTCCATGTGTTTAATACTTAAGCGACTTAAGCCCTGGTTGCTTATAAAGTTTTTGCTTACAACTTACAGCTCCTCCATTGGGCTCTCAAGTGGCTTAATAATCAAGCCACTCCAGCTCTAATTGTTCATTATCTAATTGCTTACAACTCCATAATTGAGCCCTCAGTTTTTTATATTAACCTATCATATTAAAGCAACTCAAGCCCAATTGCCTTATAACGTTTTTGCTTACAGCTCCTTTATTGGATTCTCAAGTTGCTTAATCTTAAATGACTCAAGCACTAGTTGCTGATTAACCCGTTGCTTAATTTCTTAGAGCTCCTTAATTAAGCCCTCAACTGCTTAATATTCAAGTAACTCAAAACCAAGTAGCTTATTAAATCATTCAATATCTAATAAATGCTTATTTATCGAGCAGGTGTTATTGCAGCTTGTCTGCTAGACGCAGAATGATTTGTGAGGGAGCAGCTGGTCCGTATTTGCATGACATGTAATTGCTAGTTTCGTAATAACATGGAGTTAAAGACGTTTGGATGTAGAGTGTTGGAGGTATAAAACATTGACCACAATGATACGTTTAAGTCCGTTCACCCCCAGTGACAATAAAGTTGTGCGGTAGCAACAAATGAGTTAGGTCAGATTGCAAGGGGGTAATGTTATTGATGATGAACTATAAACGAATCAGTCCATACTTACACTCTTTTTGTTATAAGAATAAATTTTACAAGAATAATGAGGCTCAAAATTGGTGAAATTTAAGAATATTTTAAGAATATTGTCAGGCTCGAGATCTTGTTAAACAATTATTATTAGCGGTTGTTTTTTACTTCTGAATCTTTTATAACATTCAGTTACTCGTACTTCTTTACTTTTTCTTCTTTGATATTCTGTAAGTCTATTTTTTTTAGATTTTATTTTGATGACTTGTTATGTTAGCCACCATATTTGTAATAGGTGTGCGTTTTTGGCAATTTTCTGTCGCGCTAAGAATAATTTAAGAATATTCCAAAGCTCAAGATAGCAAAAAATTAAGAATGTTGAGGCTCCGCAAAAAAAATGAGTATTCTTATAAAAGAAAGAGTGTATAAGAAGTAACCATTTCTCGCTGAAAATCAAAGGGCCATATTAATGATGAGCTAACTATTATGATTATATAAACCCTTTCGCCCCCGGTGAAAATTCAGTAATACAGTTGCATCTAATGCACTTGGTCAGGTTGCAAGGGGGTCCTATAATTGATGATATAAAAGCAAAGAAATGTTGACTAGAAATAAATCAATTCCCTCCTCCTCCTTAGAGGTTACCAATTCAATTTATTCCACCCCCGTGATAATACAGTTACACAATGGTAACTGATGCGGTTGGTCAGATTGCGAGGGGGTACTTCAACTGGTGATATTGGAGCAAAGAATCGTTACAAATATTGAACTACAAATGAATGAAGCTATTGGAGCATTCTCCACTCCTCCTTAGAGGTAACCAATTCAATTTGTTCCACCCCCGTGATAATACAGTTACACAATGGCAACGAATGCGGTTGGTCAGATTGCGGGGGGTACTACAATTGGTGATATTGGAGCAAAGAATCGTTACAAATATTGAACTACAAATGAATGAAGCTATTGGAGCATTCTCCACTCCTCCTTAGAGGTAACCAATTCAATTTGTTCCAGCCCCGTGATAATACAGTTACACAATGGCAACGAATGCGGTTGGTCAGATTGCGGGGGGGTACTACAATTGGTGATATTGGAGCAAAGAATCGTTACAAATATTGAACTACAAATGAATGAAGCTATTGGAGCATTCTCCACTCCTCCTTAGAGGTAACCAATTCAATTTGTTCCAACCCCGTGATAATACAGTTACACAATGGCAACGAATCCGGTTGGTCAGATTGCGGGGGGGGGGGGGGGGGTACTACAATTGGTGATATTGGAGCAAAGAATCGTTACAAATATTGAACTACAAATGAATGAAGCTATTGGAGCATTCTCCCCTCCTCCTTAGAGGTAACCAATTCATGCTGAACATCAAAGGGCCACGTGGACTCTGAAGTCATAAAAAATTCAAGACTAATTAGTTAATGTCGCGCAACTTCGTTGTATTTTGAAACGCAACGCGATAGTTCAAACCGCATGAAATATTGTCCGTTTAGCATGTACTGTACTGTAGCCGTTTCCCTTGCAGGGTTAGTTTTCTCTAACAGCGGTCAATTTTGTCTCACAAGGTTGATTCTTGGCCACAATGATCATTTTTGACATGGTAAGATGGGAATAAGAGCCCATATTCTTACAACGCTGGGGTTCATCTTCCTACATTGGTCGTCAACATTCCCTGTACTGACATTCAAGCAGTCCACATTCAACATTTAAACATTCTAGTATACCATGTTCAAACACACCAAGATCCAAATATTCCAGCGGTCCACGTTCCGGCGTTCCACATTCCAGCATTCTAACATTCCTATATTTTACGTTCCAGCATTTCAAGATTCAAAGAAACCAAGTTCCAGCATTAAAGCATTTCATGTTCCAGCATTCCACATTCCAAAATACCAACATTCCACATTCCAAAATTCCACGTTCCAGCATTCAAGCATTCCACGTTCCAGCATTCTACATTCCATGTATTAACCCGCTTATCATCAGGCACATTGCACTATAAAGATTACGATTTCAGATCCTGTAGTGATCTCATTAACACCGGCTGCTCCTTAAATCTTCAGTTAAATATTTTAAAACATCGAATAAAACTCTTTTTATCCGATAACAGCCTTCCATGAAACACGCTTTTTCTTAATGATCATCGCCTAACCTGCGCAGAGGCTGTCCACTGCGAGGGGAACACATGCAAAGTATACAAAGCCTACCAGTTACTGCGATTTTTACCTCTGCAATGATATGAAATATCTTTCGCCTTTCACGGCTGTAAATTGTCTTCCAGTGCTTTCAGCCAATCGGCGTTTAGTCCCATTTTTGCTCCCTCGCAGTGGACGGCTACGTTTGCCTGCAGGCTATCATCTCCTGATTGACACTGGCTCGGATTAGTTGATAATCATCTTTTGGAAACTAATTTTTCGCTCTTCCTCATGGACCTTCATCCACTAAAGATTCCGGAAAGTTTTTTATCACTTTAATTTGAAGGCCTTGTTTATTAGTTTCTTAAAGAGTTCCTCTAGTAATGAAGTCAATTATTACCAGTCTTCTCTACCGTTTATGTAAAGATGTGATGGAATCATTTCGCTTCCCAGTCAATAAGAGTAACATTCATGCAGAATAGTTTCAACAGGGTATTATCTTCCTTCCTCCCTTTTGTCCTTCCGTCATTCCTTCCTTCCTTCCGTCCTTTTGTCATTCCGTCGTTCGTTCCTTCCTTCCTTTGTTCCTTCCTTCCTTCCTTTGTTCCTTCCTTCCTTCCTTCCTTCCTTCCTTCCTTCCTTCCTTCCTTCCTTCCTTCCTTCCTTCCTTCCTTCCTTCCTTCCTTCCTTCCTTCCTTCTTTCCTTCCTTCCTTCCTTCCTTCCTTCCTTCGTGGCTTTTCACGATTCAGTCTCTTGCTAATTGTTCTCTCTTTTCTATTGCAGATTCCCATAATAAAGTGAGAATCAAGCCAACAGAAGATTTTATAAAACTAATCTTAACAACAAAAGATGGATACACTGAGACGGAATTCCACAACCTTGTCATAGCCAAAGATGACGTAATGAAACAAGCGAAGCCCATCTCTAAAGAAATCAACGATCTTGGACTTAATGTCGCCTTTGTTATGCTTGATAGTGTATCTGCTGCCGCATTCAAAAGGGTCATGCCAAAATCATTAGAGTTTCTCAACAGCCAGGATACGATCTTCTTCAAAGGTTAGCAAATATCTGATTTTATATATTTCTTTCTTGACTTGTGACTTCTTAGGATGACCCTGTACCCCACGAGATCGGAATTTTGGTAGTCTCTACCCAAAACAAACGTTTGTGAACGTTCTATAATTTGTTTCTGCTATCCGTACCAAGAATTTTAAGACGAAAGTCCCTGGTCCTTTGGGCTGGATCCATTCGGATTTCCTAAAATCACATGGATCGAGTCTCAAGAGGGAACAGACATCGAGTGAGATGTCTTTCCTAATGAAAACTGCGAGTCTCATTTCTACGCATCCATTTTGTGATGAACTAATAATATCAAAATCCCAGTCTCTTGGAACGCTAATGCTTTTGAATCCGTTAGCCTGCTATGTGGGCATTTATATACACTATATACCAGCAACATCAATGTTTTTTCTTCCATTAGGGCATACCATAGTAGGGGACGGTACAACAGCTCAGATATGTGCAATGTTCATTGGAATTAATGAGCAAAATCTTCCAGAAGCTAGGCGTAGTTTCGAAGGCTCGCAACCAGTTGATCGATGGCCTTTCATCTTCAAAGATTTCAAACGCAAAGGATATGTGACAATGTTCCAAGAGGATGCAACAAAGTATGGCACATTCAACTACAGACTGCATGGATTCAAAAACAAACCAACAGACCATTACACAAGGCCTTTTTATATCGCTGCCAACAAAGAAATCCCCGCAAAGGAAATCAAATGTTACGGTAACTGGCCTATTCATCAACACGTTCTTTCGTATACCACTAGCTTTCACGATACTTATGCTAAATTTAAAAAGTTCAGTTTGAGCATCATAGCCCGTCTACCACACAATAGTGTTGATATGGTTCAACTTATGGACGGAGATCTTGCTAACTTTATGAAGAATTTCCAGCAAAAAGGTCATCTAGATAATACAATATTTGTTTTGTTTGGAGACCATGGTCCGCGGATTTCAGATGTAAGGTCATCAATAGCAGGCAAATTGGAAGAAAGGTTACCGTTTTTGTCGATTACTTTCCCAAAATGGTTTAAAGCAAAGCATAAAGATCTGTACAATTATATGCGCGAAAATGCAGAGATATTGACGTCTCATTTTGATATCTACGGAACTTTGACACACATGCTAACTTATCCTAAATTCGAAAGAGTGGGCGTTGGTCGAAGTCTTTTTACTCCAATAGACCCGAATACCCGTAATTGTAAAGATGCTGGGGTTGCAGATCATTGGTGTCCGTGCCTCGGTTACGTTAATATTTCTGTTGCAGATGTTAAAGTGCAGAGAGTAAGCGAGGCTGCTGTTGCCTTTTTGAATCGTATAATAACTGATAATAAAGTTGCGAGAGAAAAATGCGCACCGCTTGCATTAAAAGAAATCATCAGGGCAGGAAAGGTGATTCATAATTGGAAAATGGAGAACTTTGCACGGACTAAGGGTAATTCGCGTTGTGACAGTTGTTTGTTATTGTTCAAAAAGAACCAAGAAGTGCCGACTGTAAAGTATGAGCTTGTGATAAAAGTATCGCCGAGTGATGGTGAATATGAATTGAATGTGAAAGTAAAGGGAGATGAAATAGAAGTTGACCCAAACATTAGTAGGATTAATAGATATGGCAATCAACCAGAATGCATTGCGAGAAGATATCCACATTTACGAGAATACTGTTATTGTAAATAATGAAAAAATATTTGATTTATTACACCAAAGTGCTAGACACGGAAACTGCTAGTTTGAAGAGAAATTCTTATATTACGGCGAGTCTATAACTGACTTCAAAAAAGACTGGATCGAGCCTCTATTGTTTAGAAAGTGCAGCCAAACATTTTGATGGCGGCCATCTTACTAGGACCCATAAAGGTGCGGGTCATAGTGTAGAGTCAAAGGCAAGTCACTCGGCATGGATTATCAAATGCCATTTAACTCATAGCCCCCTGCAGATGGCATATGGCGCAGTATAAGTTACTGCAAATCAAAGAAAAACCTGGGGGTAATGTTGTCAAGATTTGCAAAGTTGATCAGACAACATCCACGGCAAGTTTATCGAAACATTGATATTTCCTGTATCTATGTACCCCCCTGCAACATTTGCTTCCACAGTTATCTGTCTGTGAGTTTCAAATGGCATCAGGAGGCAATGAGTTAACAGGTTTTTAGCTTTCGGATCGAATGTTTTCGATATACTTGTACTTTATCGAGTATACTCTTCCACGTGTTCGCAGAGGTTCTATGTTTGGGTCCTACCAATATGGCAACAATCTTGCTTCACGAAGTTGGATTCTAAAATAATAGGTTGCTCGATCCAGTCTTTTTTGATATCCATGAATTCTATATTGCACCATTTGTTGTGTTCAGCATGATTGGAAATGAGGCTGCTGTGACTGGAAAGGAGGTTTCCTTGCCGTGACACGTCGGCTAAAATGAATAAATCGATTTTATAATTTGTTTTCCGCTCAAATTCTTTCAGATATCGACCTGTTTTTGGTTTATTGTATTTTTAAAGCTTTATAGAGGTAATTTTGTTTATCTAAGTTTAACTATATAAACTAGTGGATTTTATTTATGAAATGTATCACCAGTGAATTTACTTGTAAGAGATGTAACGGTTGTCAACTGTTATTTAGCGAATCAAGTTACACCCATCGGCCACGCCCTTTCACCACGCCCTTCCCAATAACTGTCTTTATCTGGAGATAATTGGTCTCAAAATTGTAAGAAAATGGTTCTGTTTACTGCCCGAGGAGCGAATTGTGATGCCATTCAAAGTATTTACCAAAGCATGTTGCAATCGACGAAAAAAGGAAATACCACTGGTAACATTTCGTCCAGGTCAGCCGTAAAGAATCAGGTTCATATGAAACTTAGTTTCACTTTTCTCACAAATCATTTTACTTTATCAAATCTACTTATAAGCTACACTTGTACAGGAAGAGGAAAATTAAGCATTTGGTATGGTTGAAACGGGGAAAATTTTTCTGTGTCGCGACTAATGAAGTAAATCATGGAAAATAACGTCCAAAACTTGACCTCAATGAGTTGTATTCAAGCTTTTAACCTCCTTTCCCTCCCTCCCCCATCAAGGATGAATATGCTAAGTCGGACGCTGCCCCCATGAGGGTCCGGGACAACGGGATTCTGTTATATTCTAAAACTTCATGAATTTCAGGCCTTGATATTATTATAGACTATATTCTTATAAAACGTACGAACTACAATATTTGAAAAATTATGAGAAAAATTGAAGTCCGCGTAAAAATTGATGAGTAATTCTCGTCTCATTATCTTTTATCCAAATTCTATTAACATACTAGAAAGTAGAAGCGTACGATAATCTAGCTTATTTTTCTCCAATTTAATGTTCAATTTTTCAATGATTAACAGCTAATTTTCTAGTCTTCGCAATCAAAATAAAGCCTTAATCACATTAGAGATTATAGACAGTGACGTCATCTATGATTACAAAGACATTCAGTAGCATCTCTGGATACCTGTCTCTTTCAATCTCTCCTTTTGGTGCGAACATGTCACCGGACTACAGACAAGGGCATTGCTAGCGGGTTGTTATAGGGCGCGGTATCCCTCCAATGTTGTGTCTTTCTGCACAATGAATGTTTCGTCGGACAATGATGAAATTTCTGTTATGTTTTGTTTTCAATTTCGGCGTATCTTCAATGACACGCACGTGAAAGATTATATCATAGAAGTTCGAATTTAACGTTCTTTTGCTAAGGAAATTCACTGCTTATAACGAAAGGGACACACATACATGTGGAGTTTTCAAAGGTTTGCCAAAAACATGGGGCAGTGCTGTAACCACGCCGATATGTTGGTTATGTCCATCCTCAAGCCACAGCATACTGTCACCAAATCTCAACTGTACACCCACTTTAGGGGCAACCGAATTGGGACACCTTCACGATAACGAAGGGCACTTTCCCGATTAAATTAGGCATTTCCACAATGAAATGAGGCATTTTCACGATGAAATGAGGCACTTTCCCGATGAAATGAGGCATTTTCACAATGAAAAACCTTTTACCTGTTGATGAAAATTTATTAATAGAAGGTCTCCATAAAAAAACAGAAAATACGCAATGAAATGTTAATCTAGGCCAACTTCTTTAAAACATTTCAACAATCTTGCAGCACTAATCAATAGAAATAATACGAATTGCCCATTTGATGCAGAGAGCACAGAAAAGCATCCAGCTCGTCTTCCAAATGAAAGTAGACAGCCCACTCCCCGTGCAACAAAAAGTCTAACAGCTCCAAATTGAAATGAAAAGAGCTGATGGATTCTTACTCTATCATTCTCAAGGAACTATCCTCACAATACTTGCAGCACAAAGTATGTTTTCTTAGAAGAACATGATAGCTACAAGAATAATAATAGATTTTATGCAGTTATAATTTTTTTTAATAAAGGCATGCAGGAGACCGCTTATCAAGATGAAAAAGGGAGAATTTTTATAATGAAAATTTGCAACTTTTGGAGTAAAAAGGGGCACTTTTCTAAGATAAAAGGGGTACTTTTCAGAGAAAAAGGAGCGTACAGGCTGTTGCTGGAAAAAGCACCCCCCTTGTGCCTAGGCCACTGGGAAACCATTTCATTATGAAATTTTCTTGAGTGATATACTCATAAGCTGCATAACTTCAAGTTCAACCGAAAAGAAGTGAAGTTGTGAATGAAATGCTGTCTGTGCTGCTAAAAATTCTGTAAAACTCTTTCACTGTTACATTAAACTAATGTTGAATACTGGACGAGACCTGCAAAAATTTTTTGGGAACCTGGGAAAAGGGTGAATATTTTCTGTGAGATGAATGTAACATGTGGGAATGCTCTGTCAGCAAAATGTACAAATTGGTCACAAGATGTTTCATTCTACTAGGCCTTTGCTGCAGTTCTACCTTTTTCAAGGATCAACTATGTGGAGGTCAAAGTTATGTTAGGGTCAAGAATTACTGATTTACCCCAGGCAACTTCACTAAAATAGTTAATTTTTGAAGAGCTGATTCTGCCCACCAGAATTCTGTTGGTGCAAAATGCTTCCTTTGACAGTCAATTTTAGTATTTTTTGAGATATTAAGACTTTATATAAGTCAAGAAACCCTGTAAAAAATCTTAACTATTAAGAATATTTGTGTCCAAACTTAAGAAATGTTCTCAAATTTGTAAGGCATAGTTTATGTAATATAGCATGTACTTTGGACATGTAAAAACAGGAGTAGAGCTAGAAGGTAATATGTTTCGAATATGGAGCAATAAGTAAATAAATTTATGTTGTGGCAATGTACAATTAGGGTAGCTGAGATAACTTAGAGTTTAATCTGAGTGTGGATGAAGTAGTTTGCAAAGTGATATATGATTGAATTAAGATCCCTGTCAATCCATAACAGTTTTTTATATTATTCAGAGAGAGTACTCATAGTTTCTGCAAAGAGAACAGTCCACAAAAGTTTACAAGCACTTTAATTGATATTAATGCATTTTTAAGAATCTAAGAACAAACTTTTTCAAAAGAAATAGGGAAATATGTTGTCTTTCCTTGAATAATTATATTGAAAAATTTTCTGCCAGGTCTTGTACTGAACACAGCCTAACCCCATCTGTCACCCAACTGTGCAAGAGTGCACAGCTTTAGTTGGCAGTAGTGTAGCCAAGGAGGGGATGGCAAAAGGCTGGATGTTTATCTCCAAACGGTTGCCATGGGCAAAGGATAACTAACATGCAGAGTATGGCAATGGCCCACCTAAGATAATTTTTTAAATGCCTAAGATAGCGCACCTGGGTGCCCCTCAGATTTTCAAGTTTTTATGCGATGCGATAACCATAGTGAAGTGGCACACCTTACAATTTTTGTGCGGTTTTTGCGCACCCAATATCTGTTGGCGCACCCAATATCTCAACAAGATCAGCCATACTATGCAAATTGGAAAGATTAATGCCTTGGATACATAAATTTGTGAACTCATTAAAATTTTTCATTGGAATCTCACAGAAAGCCCCCCCCCCCCATAGTAGAATTGCAAAGAATCAATTGAACCGCAATAGATGCAACGCATTCACCTATGAGCTCTGTGAAATTCATAAGAAAAATTGGATTGGTCTAATGAAATTATCACACAGTAAGACGGTGTCCGTCAGGATAATGTGATTTGTAGGAAAGATTCTGTCAGTGAAATGCGGTTTTTAGGTCATGAAAATGCCCGAATTATTTTGAAGTTTATGAAAGGAGTTCTCATTTCGGATGAATGAGGAGATTTCCTTCATTTTGTTTTTTTGCAAAGTTAGTGTCGCTACAAATAACCAAAGCTGCTTTCTAAACGTCTCAAAAATAAAACAAAATTGTCAAATGATCTTTAAATAGAGGGAAATTTTAAAAAATTACAAAGCATTGTCCGTTACGCACTATTATTAGCATATTTGAGAAACAACCTTTCCGCACCTCGCTTACTTACACTTACATTTGGGCCTAAAACTGATACTCTATAACCAATCCATATTACCAACGATGTTTTAGAATTACTACGACCTGTAGTTCCAAAGCAAAATACTTAACATATTCGGTGTTTATCTAATTTCATAAAAATAATCCTACTTACTTCAATGATTAGGCTGCAAAGCTGTAATTAAGCCTTTTTTGTTTCCACAAACCTCTTCATGGCGATCTACATGGCAATGCTAACGTGATTGCAGCCATATTTTAGCGGGAAATTTGAACTAATGCACCTTCGCAGTTACCTTGGAATTCTTTTCTAACCAGGTGCACCTGACATCAGTAGGGGGGGGGGGGGGGGGGTGCAGTATCCCTGAGAAAAATTCTTTCCATAAGTCTGAAATGTTTTAAGTCCTGTAACAAATAGGGTATTTAAATGCTATGATCGGTGGTGTCGATGATGATGATAATGATGATGATGTTATTGATAATGATGCTGATCATAACCATAATGATGAGATGATAATAATAGGAAAGTTATCAAACAGCCACTATATTAGAAGAATACCATGAAAGAACAACACATCAAAAATTGCATTTGAGTCATTTATATTTTGATCTAGAAATCATTGAAAAGTCCATATAAAAATCAGCAATTCTTATAAAAAGATTCAAAATCAATTCAGCATTAAATCAAAATAAATGACATCCAATAATTATACAGCTGTTAATCTTAAATCACAATTATTCTTCTACTTTCAATCAAATTTCTTTTCAAGAATAATTAATGTTTAATATATTGTTCTACATTCTAAGTGCATCGGTCATAAAAGACAAGAGCACAAAATAACCTAAGATACTGTTCCCTTGGAAATTGTACCAATGAAATGGGGTGTCTCGTGATATATACCTTTATTTCTAGCTATATCTAACACCCCCCTGCTCACACGTTACCCTGCTTTTTCTTTGACTAAAATGTGTTATCAGGTTTATTAAGTTTATATTAAAAAGAATTCTCATTGTTATTACCTAATTTTGTACCGTTCCTCTGTGTTGTTGATTATATATGGCTGTATGTTACTGGAATGTTTATAACTGATGAAGACGCAAGTCGAACCGATTAATAAGTTGAAATATATTTTTGAGCCTTTATATCTCTCTCTATCTATATACGAATCATACGAATGCGTACTTTCTATTGCATTTTGAGCAAGTTACTTTCCTTTCTACTCATGATATGTATTCAGCGAATTTTTGTCATAACTAGCATTTAATGCACCAGCCCCTTCCTACTCACCACCAACCCATAGCTGGGGAATCCAGGGTGGATGGGCAGAATAATACAGTGAAACATGCCTTAGGGGGGGACAGAGTAGTAATTTTCATGATATTATCATTTAACCAGAGCCACTGGTAGAGGGGCAAACTGTTGTCACAATTTTCGTGTGGGGGCACAGCCCCCGTGCTCCCTGTAGCTACGTGGGTGCTCATCACTGCAATAAATAGTGTATTCAGCGCAAATTATCATGCACACCTTGAATGAAAGAAAGAAATAGGTTTATTTTGCATTTCGCAACAATGGGTTTTTTTGACAATAACATAAAAAATAATCGTTCAAGATTTCTTGCCTTTTTCTTTACGGCATTCGTTACGCTAAGCGTGAACAAAAGTTTAAAACAACAAAAATTATCAGGGGGGGGGGTTAACTACATTATTTCAATCACGGATCATTTTCCGCACAAAACGGTTGATTTGAGACAATATTTTTGCCAAAGCAGTGACCCCCTGATGAGACATAATGGATCATCCCATATATTAACAGTTGGGTAAGGAATATCTTTTCATTACTAGTTCATATATTTATTACCTTCTACTTACTATATTGACTACAAAATTAAATTACCTAAATTACGTCATCCAATAGGATAAAAATTTTCAATTCAAACTACAAATGATCAGAAGATACTGAATAATGAATGAATAAAGAAACGAGAAGAGTGAAAACATAAGGTTAACATCCCTTGCTAGCCATGCCTATTGCTTGAATCTTATCGTTCGTTCTAGTTTATAAGATAAAACAGGCTTCAAATTGATTCGACATGATTACAAGTCAATCCTCCTTATTTCCCCTTCATAAGGCCTATACTTTACTCAGTAAAATAAAGAACATATAGGGCGCACTGGGGCGATTTCAAAGATGAAAGACTTGACAAGACACCCTCGCAAATATAAGGGAATTCTTAACACTTGACCATTTAACAAAAATAGAACCAAAGGTACACATGACATTCTAAGAATGATAAGAACAAATACTCTCTAAAAAAGGACCCTCGGGAAGAACAGCCCATTTTTTCAGTGAAATTACTTAATTTACTGCTTAAAATTTGATAAATCATAAAACTTTGGTATTAGATCTATTCGTACAAAAATAATAATAATTCATGAATAAAAGTAATGATAAAATCTTCCTGGAAACCAAAGCTGCTCGAAAGGGCTTTTACAGGAGAGGGCGTGATCAGAAGAAATCCTAATCGAAGAGTGTCACGTGATTCACATTCAACAGTTAAAAAAGTCATCTCTCTCAAGCATTATTCACTGGACGTTACATTCCATGAGCAAAGGCCACTTTATCAAAACTTCAAAAAAACGAAACTACTTCTACACAACATCAAAAATGCAGTAAACCAAAAACAAGCTGATACCTGAAACAATTTGTGTTGAAAACACATTTTCAAATCGACTTCTTTGGGAAGAGTGTCCGTCTAGGTAATCTCTTTTCCATTCAAAGAAGCCTCGTATCCAGTCTTGCTGGATACAACAATATAAAACAGTCATGTGATAGGAATATCTTCCCGATCAAGCAGTTCCCGTGTTTAGCACCTCTTTGTCATAAAAAAATATTCTTACAACTAATTATGTCCTTATTTACAAAAACAATATTCTCGTAAATGTGGATATCGTGCCGCAATGCATTCTGGTTGATTGCCATATCTATTAATCCTACTAATGTTTGGGTCAACTTCTATTTCATCTCCCTTTACTTTCACATTCAATTCATATTCACCATCACTCGGCGATACTTTTATCACAAGCTCATACTTTACAGTCGGCACTTCTTGGTTCTTTTTGAACAATAACAAACAACTGTCACAACGCGAATTACCCTTAGTCCGTGCAAAGTTCTCCATTTTCCAATTATGAATCACCTTTCCTGCCCTGATGATTTCTTTTAATGCAAGCGGTGCGCATTTTTCTCTCGCAACTTTATTATCAGTTATTATACGATTCAAAAAGGCAACAGCAGCCTCGCTTACTCTCTGCACTTTAACATCTGCAACAGAAATATTAACGTAACCGAGGCACGGACACCAATGATCTGCAACCCCAGCATCTTTACAATTACGGGTATTCGGGTCAATTGGAGTAAAAAGACTTCGACCAACGCCCACTCTTTCGAATTTAGGATAAGTTAGCATGTGTGTCAAAGTTCCGTAGATATCAAAATGAGACGTCAATATCTCTGCATTTTCGCGCATATAATTGTACAGATCTTTATGCTTTGCTTTAAACCATTTTGGGAAAGTAATCGACAAAAACGGTAACCTTTCTTCCAATTTGCCTGCTATTGAAGACCTTACATCTGAAATCCGCGGACCATGGTCTCCAAACAAAACAAATATTGTATTATCTAGATGACCTTTTTGCTGGAAATTCTTCATAAAGTTAGCAAGATCTCCGTCCATAAGTTGAACCATATCAACACTATTGTGTGGTAGACGGGCTATGATGCTCAAACTGAACTTTTTAAATTTAGCATAAGTATCGTGAAAGCTAGTGGTATACGAAAGAACGTGTTGATGAATAGGCCAGTTACCGTAACATTTGATTTCCTTTGCGGGGATTTCTTTGTTGGCAGCGATATAAAAAGGCCTTGTGTAATGATCTGTTGGTTTGTTTTTGAATCCATGCAGTCTGTAGTTGAATGTGCCATACTTTGTTGCATCCTCTTGGAACATTGTCACATATCCTTTGCGTTTGAAATCTTTGAAGATGAAAGGCCATCGATCAACTGGTTGCGAGCCTTCGAAACTACGCCTAGCTTCTGGAAGATTTTGCTCATTAATTCCAATGAACATTGCACATATCTGAGCTGTTGTACCGTCCCCTACTATGGTATGCCCTAATGGAAGAAAAAACATTGATGTTGCTGGTATATAGTGTATATAAATGCCCACATAACAGGCTAACGGATTCAAAAGCATTAGCGTTCCAAGAGACTGGGATTTTGATGTTATTAGTTCATCACAAAATGGATGCGTAGAAATGAGACTCGCAGTTTTCATTAGGAAAGTCATCTCACTCGATGTCTGTTCCCTCTTGAGACTCGATCCATGTGATTTTAGGGAATCCGAATGGATCCAGCCCAAAGGACCAGGGACTTTCGCCTTTAATTTCTTGGTACGGATAGCAGAAACAAAATACAAAACGTATTGAAGAGAGACTGATTAAAGTGATTGGCAATTTCAAAAGACATTGCTTATTAAGGTCAGCGTCAAAACAGATACATCTCAGCATATTGTGATGGATTGTAGATCGGAAAGGGACGTTCTCGGAAAGGGCTGTCCGTGTTTTTTTGAGAACAGGCTATCAAAAGTCCGATCTCGTGGGGTACAGGGTCATCCTAAGAAGTCACAAGTCAAGAAAGAAATATATAAAATCAGATATTTGCCAACCTTTGAAGAAGATCGTATCCTGGCTGTTGAGAAACTCTAATGATTGTGGCATGACCCTTTTGAATGAGGCAGCAGATACACTGTCAAGCATAACAAAGGCGACATTGAGTCCAAGATCGTTGATTTCTTTAGAGATGGGCTTCGCTTGCTTTATTACGTCATCTTTGGCTATGACAAGGTTGTGGAATTCCGTCTCAGTGTATCCATCTTTTGTTGTTAAGATTAGTTTTATAAAATCTTCTGTTGGCTTGATTCTCACTTTATTATGGGAATCTGCAATAGAAAAGAGAGAAAAATTTGCAATAGACTGAATCTACATTTCTACAGAGTTCTACATTTATTCTAAATCAGTGGCGGACACTTGGCCAAATATGGGGGGGGGGCAAGCATATTGTTTCGGTAGGATGACATCACACATTTCCATTGTTTTAGAACAAACGACTATTGTCTTCCAAAATATTAGGGGGCCCATCGCCCCCCTCGCCCTCAAGTGTCCGCCACTGTTCTATATACATTACATATCATGCAGAATGCAGAGTGTGGCAATGGCGCACCCAAGATAATTCTTAAATACCTAAGATAACGCACCTGGGCGTCCCTTAGCGTGTGAAGTTTTTATGCTTGTGCAGTGGTACCAATAGTGTACTGGCGCACCTTACGATTTTCGTACGGTTTTAGCGCATTCGCACCAGAAGAGCGGGACTACTGTAAAGTCTTAAATAAGCCTAAGCATGGTTGTCATTCTCCTTTCCTACTTGTCTTTGGTTGCACCGCACTATATGCGATTACGCATAGGGTCCAGGGGAAAAGTGTCAATTCGCTAGAGCAGCTCCAGGCTAATATCAGCCCAAAAATCCACAACTTTCAACTGGCTATGTCTAAAACAGGGAGCTCGGAAAAGAGGAACAGGAATGGGGACATTCGGAATTTGGAACTTGAAAACTGTACTTTCTTCCAATTAGCCAATTGGACAATTAGCCATAACAACACTGTTGTCTTGACCAGCGTGTTAGAGAAAAGTCAATTCAGTTCAGAAATTGGTTTTTTAACGGCGGGTAAAATCCCAAAACGAAAGGAAAATATGAACTGAGTTTGACACTATCAGTGTAGGTAGCTCTTTTCATTGGTGTAGAAGTAATCCTGGAAGAATGTTCTGGTTTTCAGTTCCCAATTCCGAAATTCCACATTCCTGTTCTTTTTTTCGAGGTTCCTATCTTCGACATAGCCACTTTCAACTTTTATTCTTGAACATTTCATTGCCTCAGCCTCAGGATAGCCTTATTTATTTTTTCTGATTTACAGTAACCCATCTATTTGATTTTAAAAATAATTTAAAATGAACATGACACCACCATCATAATTTTAAAGCAAACAGTTTGCTTTGTATGGTCAGAGAAATTGATCGTTGGCGGGGGGATTTCTCTATTTGGAGCTTGGTTGAACAAAGTCCAGAGGAGTTGTTATTTTACCTTGCTTTGTTCATTTTACCGGAAAACCCCTACAAATCTACGCTTTTAGGATTGAAAGCGTAAACTATCATAGAAAACTGCCTCCAGAACAACAAAAACATTTTGTATTTTACCCCCTGGCAAATTATCTTTTACGGTATTTGTCCGTGGGCCATATGGCCCGTCCAGGGGTGAAAGGGTAAACCTTTCACCGTATAGTAAAATACCAGCAGGCAATAGACAATAATACGGTCCTCAACAGGCAATAGAAAATAGGCATGATTCAAGTGTGTTATAAGAGTTTCTGTTGTTTTTTGTGGACATTCCTCCGGCTATAACCGTGTAACCGTACTGTTTTCCTAACTCTGGGTAAGAGAAGGTTACCATAGCCCTTTTGAAATCTAATCAACTTGATACAAATATCATAATTAATAACAAGAATTAATGAACAAACGTAAAATTGGCAGGCTATGATATCAGACCATGCACGTCGGTGCTGGGGGCTGATGGGGAAGGGGGGGGGGCTGATGGGGAAGGGGGGCTGTAGCCCGCGAACCAGGTGTGGCGCCAGGATTTGCCCGACGAGGGACTAGGTTCCCCGACAGGGGGGCTATATAATCAAACAGAGGGTATTTTTCTAAGCATAAAAACAAAATTTTCCGTTAAAAAATCCCCGACAGGTATAAAAGTTTTCCCCGTCGTAGGGGGGCTGACCCTCCCCGACGGAGGCCTACAGCCCCCTCTGCCCCCCTTTGGCGCCACTATTACTCGCTTTTTTTTTGTCGATATGTGGTGATGAAGGCAAACGGTTCTGATAAAAATAAACCAAAGGATTTCTGACCCAAGGATACTACAATTGTGTTCTACTGGCCATTATCTGCGTGCGGAAGATTTTTTGGGAACGATTCAGTTATTGCCCTTTAATCTAGCCATTCTGCAACAAAGGCGTATAAAAAGAAATTGAACGCACACATAACGTACTCTTCGGATCCCCTTTTTAAAGAATACGAATGTCCGTTGGAAACATTGCTCATTCTAAACGGCAGTTTTTGTAAACATGTTAGAAATTTGCAGAAACTGACGGAAAATTGTGTTATAATGCACAGAAAGTTACCCTTTATTCTGTTATTTAGCCCCCCTGTCGGGGAACCAAGCCCCCGTCGGGCAAATCCTGGCGCCACCCCAGCTATGAACCATTTTAACCAGTCGCTTATATGGGAATTTAATGAAACAAAGCATGTAAGTTATACAAAATCTGTGCAAACTGCCACAAATTATGGGCAACAAGCACTGTCATTTAGAGGGAGTATACTCTGGAACACCCTTGATGATAAAAATGAGCAAACCCTTTCGGCTTTCAAAAAGAAGATCAAAGAATGGGCTGATGAAAAATGCACCTACAAAATATTCCACTTAATTTGATGCAATGATTATTTTTTTAACAGTTGGTTTGAATTAGTATTTTTATCATTACTATTGTAAATACCAACTCTAAATATGGATTAAATGAAATGAAACGATGTGCGCGCGCGTTAATGCTTTTCCGAAACTGTTTGGATAAAGTCGCGCGTAGCACGGTTTAAACAAACAAAACAGATTCAATTAGAAGTGAACAAGGCAAACAAATCAAAATAAACAAAACAAATTAAAAAAGAACAAAACAAAGCAAACGGCTCGCTATCGCGCCATTTTGTCCATAAAGTCACGGCGGATTCAATCGCGCGAAAAGATTTCAAGGCCTATTGTTCTCGCAGGCAACAAGGCAGGAAGTTCACAGGAAATTAAAGTGCTCCGCGAAAGTGATAGCATGGATAGCTTCCCGCTTCCGATGGTTCAAATTTCAAAATTTGAAGGCTGATGCCGTCTAGCAATCAATTGGTTTTTTCACGGCTATTTTTATGTTATTACCGATTTGCGTTGTTCCGTACACTCTTTTTTTTTAAGAATAAATTTTATATGAATAACGAGGCTCGAAAATGGTGAAATTAAAGAATATTGTCAGACTCAAGATCTTTTGAAACATTTAATTACTCGTACTTCTTTACTCCTTCTACCTTGATATTCTGTAAGTATATTTTAAGATTTTGTTTTGATTTCTTGTTCTGTTAGGCACCATATTTGTAAAAGGTTTACATTTTGGCATTGATCTTGTAGTGACTTCACTTAGGCCTTTTTATTTTCTCTATCGTCATTCATTCATTCAACTTTCTCTCAAATCTCGATTCATGCCACAGTCACTCATTACGTCACTCACACTATTATATTGCCATTAATCTTTCTCCGCATTATTTACTTTATCAATGCCTCGCTATTCAATCCGCTCATCACCTATGCTCGCCCTTCCTATTATTTGTTTCACCTGCGTCATTCGATGTTAATTTTAGTACTCCTAGAAATGTATATAAGCCTATATTTTAATTCATTTAATTTAGTCCAGAGTTAATAGTCTAGAGATAATAGTCTAGAGTTAAAAGTCACAACGTCTCTCTCTCGCACTCGCTCTGGCTCCGTGTTCTCTGCACGTTAAATAAGAAACTCGATGGCCTGGATAGTCCACAGAGGTTGACCAACTCAGCTTGGTGGGAACAAATTCAACCGTTCCTACAATCTAGATTGCAGAGTATGGCCGTTCATGACAAGATCTTGGGTGCGCCAACAGTACCGCACCTCAGGTGCGGGTGCGCAAAAGCCGTACAAAAATCATCAGGTGCGTCATTACACGTCGGGTACCACTGCACAAACATAAAAACTTCAAAATTTTAGGGACACCCAGGTGCGCTTTCATAGGCATTTAAAAATTTTCTTGGGTGCGCCTCTGCCATGCTTTGCATTCTGGGCATTGATGACAATTATAACAATTTATTGCCGTATCCATATTTTCTGCCGCGCTAAGAATAATTTAAGAATATTTCGAGGCTCAAAATAGCAAAAAATTAAGAATATTGAGGCTCAGTGAAAAATTGAGTATTCTTATAAAAATAAAAAGTGTAGCAACCAATTGGTTTTTTTCTCGGGTATTTTTATGTTGTTTCCGTTCTGCGTTGTTCCGTGATGAAGATGATATACTTCTTTTCATCTCTTTTCATTTCTTTTAATTTCTTTTCATTTTAATCTCATTTCTTTTCAATTCCTTTTTTATTTCATTTCACTTTATTTCATTACAACCACATTTTTATTACAGTTCATTAATTCCTCATTCATTTCATCATTTTATTTCATCACATTTCATTTTCATCTTGTTTCAATAAATTGCGTATGATTTCAAATTTTTGGGGAGGTTAGCTTTTCAATTACGAAGCTGATTTAAACGAACCCTCCATCCACTCTATATTTATTCTTTTTCAAAACAATCTTTAATTCTAGACTGCTTACCCGATTATTCTTTTCACAAAGCTTGGCGTGAAAACTAATAAGAAAACAGTGCATATTATATCTATCATTTACATACATCATAGGAAGCATCACTTGAGAACCTAGTAGGCAGCCTGCTATTTTGTTCTCTACTTTACTTGTTGAAATAATAAGTGTTGTATTTGCTTCATATTCCTGCCCTTTTGCGTTGTCCTTATATCTATCATTTACTTACATAATCGCAAGCATCACTTGAGAACCTAGTAGGCAGCCTGCTATTTTGTTCTCTACTTTACTTGTTATAATAACAAGTGTTGTATTTGCATCATATTCTTACCACTTTGCGTTGTTCCTTATATCTATCATTAACATACATTATCGCAAGCATTCCTCGAGAATTCGGGTATGAAGTTTGCTATTTTGGTCTCTGGATTACTTAAGAATTAAAATAGAAAAAGTTCAAGCGTGCGAAAAAAGGTATGGTTGTTTGTAAACTACTGTATTTACAGTGAAGTAGGTAAATCCCACCCTCCCCGCCCCCCAAAGCACCTTCGACGTTCCGATTACATCATCGCGATTAGAAACCGCATCGTGAAACCGCGAGCGGCTGCGTCAAAACTGTGAAGTTGTGTTTGTGGAGAAGCAAAATTAGCACCCTCCCTGCAAACCTTGAAATACTGTGTATAGACGGGGAACAATTAATACTTTCGATTCATTTTTATTTCGCTATTTTGACTTAGCCTCCCAAAACCCGTAAAATAATTTGCAAATTAGCTATCTTCATTTCTCAGTGTTTTTTTTGGATGGTTTTGGTCTAACTTCTGTATTTTTTACCCGTAAGAAACTCAAACTTAACATTTTAAAAAGCGAATCCAAAATTCGTTATCAAATGCTATGCTAATTATTTCGCTCCAATATTCCAAGATTTAATTTCTTTTCGAACAAGCATTTACGCTCTCTACTTGTAGAGAGATTTTATCTTTTCCATGGCTGGTGATTCCAGCGCGAATTATATGTTTGCAAACAACTGCACCTGAAAGCTTCACTAACGAGAAGAAAGTTTTGAAAACAGCAGAACTGCTAATGGAATCTCTCGTCTTTTTCACATGCCAAAATGTGAAGTTTGACAGTTTTGGTGCGAGTGTGAAATTCTAATGAAAAGGCTTGGCCGCTTAGCAAAGTTTTCAGAATTCAATACAGCTTGAAGTTAAATATGTTGTGAAATAGACATGAAACAAGGGGCCTAAACATCGCCTGTTTTGCTATACTTTATCCAAAATCATTTACGTTGGATCGCAATATGTTAGGATTTCAGTTTAATTTAACATACTGTCTTGCGGGGTGATGTTCGTTACTTCACAAGACATTGCTTGCTATGGTGCACTTTCCCTGTTTTAATTATCATAACACAGGAATTAAACATTATTAAATTCATAATCTTACACGGCTGTGGATTAAACATGGCATGAAAGAAAAATATGGCAACAAGCCTCATTATCTCACGCTTTTCTGTACGTATTACAAATAAGTTTACGCCAAAGTCTTCCGATTTTTTCAAAACCATCCCCAAAACATCGTTGGAAGCTATTGTGAATTTTACAACTCGATGATCATGCCGTCGAAAATTAATCTTCGACTATAAAGGGTTTTGATAGATATAAAACGCATGTTCGCTGCACTGCTTGGTAAACAATTCAATACAACAACCACTCCATAAAAATATTCATACCTGTCTTTGTAAAATCGATTGAAATGGCTTCAGAGAATTCGACTTTAAAATCATCCCCAGCAGGCCTTCTTATGTACTTCATCTCTGCCTTCCGTAAACCATTAACATCCAACCGCAACTCCTGTCCTACCACTGTTCCATATCGTTTCTTTCCATTGCATTTTATCGGAGGCAGCTTTCGTATCAATTTCATAACATCAACGCGAAATGGATCGACTTTAGGCAAAACGCATTTACTGTCCACAAACTCCGTCGTTTCATTGTCCGCTTCTAACGGCATTACCAGATCGAAGGTTTCACTCGCGAACTGTTTGAACAGCATGGAAGCAAAAATAAAAACTACGCCAGTTACACAAACGATTTTAATCAGCCGTCTCCTCCCTCGGTTAGTTAGTGGCGCCATTTTAACTAGTATTTTATGGTAAACGTGTTAATTTCGACCGATCAGGAAGGTCTGCAACAAAATCCAAGAAGCATTGTCTTTGGCGATTTGGCGTACTGGAACCCAAGCTCCAAAAGTGATGAGAGGGACGTTAAAAAGGAAAATTCCAGCGTGTTTTCATGTCGCGACACATGCGAGGCAATTGAGGGTGATAAAAACGATCGTAAAATTTTCGGTGAAGAATGAAGCTTTGTTTTTTCCAAATAACGCTTTGAAATAGTCGTTTTCTGCGGGACAATTCTCGGATTATTCTCGTTTCCGAGCATTAATACGGCTATTGTGACGACATATGCAATCAATGGTTTCACTCACGCAGGCATCTTCAGTATGAACCCCAGTAATTGCACTCTCACCAGTTATAAATGAGTTATCTTATATACATTTAATTCAAATTTCTAGAACTCCTTCTCCAAGTTTATACACAGTTTTGAAAGCATGGGACCATTAGGCAAGGAATCTGGGGGCTGTTGCTCCCCCTGCCCTTATCCAGGGGAGCCTTTTATGGCTTCCCCTATTTTAAAGAATACCCGATTCCTCACCATCGCATTTCTTGTCTTGTCCAAGTCGTTATAAAACTCAAGAAAGAACGTCTTGGGAGGGTCCTTCCGCTCGTTCCCCCTTCCTCCTCTCCCCTCCTCCCCTCTGTGAGAGACATTTCTTTTCCACATAATTCTTGTCTTTCTTTTGATTAACGGTCAGGTTAATTCCATCATAGCGAATAGAATTGTCTATTGACTATGATTCCATGCGATCTAAGCAAAACACAAGACCCCACAATTAGAAACAGAAATAAAACTCAAACGTTTCCCTTTCATTATACGCAATGAATTTCCTTAGTTTATTTTCTTTTTAATAACCCTCTTAGCCTATGTTACGGACCATTACCACAAAGATGAAGAGTGGTCTGTGCAACCGAAATCGACACGTGTTCTGAGATATCCTAAGATCTCGAGATCATTTGTTTTTCCAACAATTAACAAACGGCGGGAAACCACAATAGCTTCTTTCTGTCCTTCCTGTAGAGCCAAAATGTTTAGTTTAGCCCCCGCTGCTATGCCTATTGAAAGTAGTGCATTTTTCGATGCTTGGATGACATATATTCGCTTGGCTAACAGTGAAATATGCTTATTTTTCCCAACATCTTAGGGCGAAATCTCAGATCACGGAATTGGACTCAGTTGCACAGACCACTCACCTCCTTGGGTGTAAACGCAACTCACTCCAAAAATCTAACCCGGGTTAAACTAACTCGGGTTCGCCCCGGGTTATTTTATGTAGTGGAAACAGGGCTTCTAACAACGTCGGAAAATGCCCTTTTTACAAAAACGCCAGACTTCCACGCAATTCGGGTTAGAAAAGATTTCAATTGCTATTAAGGGAAATTCTACGCCTTAATCCACCTGACGTAACAGCTGTAGAAATTCACGACACTGAATAGATTACCCGCTGGAAAAACAAGGGTGCCGCATTTGAAATACGAAACAATGCCTTGTTTAGCATTAATGGCAGCTTTTGTATTATCAAACGTGCTTTGAAAAAATTCAATAGGGTGATTTAAGTTTATTGCTAGTCAGAAGATTTATTGCAAGGTTGCCCACTGGCCTACTGGAAGGCCAGATTTCTTGCCAATTGGCAAGCCATGAAATACTTTCTATGTTTTCTTTCTATATTTAAAAGTTCGGCTGAAAATGATATCTATGCCTAAGGCACTTCCTTTTTTAAAATCAAAGTTGCAAAAATTTGTATTTGAATTGAAAAACGTAGTTAGAGACACCATTTCTCTTAATCATCTCTTATTTGTGTGAGTTTAAGCTCCTTAGGACTACTTAGCAGCGACACATTGCTAATCGAAAATGCGAAAATCCGGAACTTTGGGCGTTGTGCTGCTCTGTAGCCCTGAGAAAGCTTCTGGTTATTAAGATGTTAATTATTCACTGGAAAACCGGGTTTGCACGCTTAGAGGCAAAAAGTTGCTTGACACTTTTTTAGCAGTCAACCCCTACCCCCCCCCCCCCCAGCCCCATTTTTCTCCAATGTTGATGTGAGAGCACTCTGTTAGCGGAGGAGGTTGAATCGAGGTTCTATTTATTGAAATCGAGGCCATGAAAGCGGAAGTTGATGTAGTGAAAGTGAAAGCAGTGAAGTGAAACAGTGAAGTTGAAACAAAGTCCACCCCAGTGCAAAATCGAAACGTTTTTTATTGCAAGAGGAAACTTTTAGCAAATAAGACTTCCAATGTACTGAAAAACAGTCAATTGGCAAGTTGACATTATGGATGCTTCTTTGGTAAGGTTAAGGGAAACCTTTGATGGCCTAAATAGATTTTGTTTTGATTTCAATTTGATTTAGCAGAAGCTGATAATCTAAATTGAAGTACATGCAATTGCTAAAAATAAATAGTCCTTAATGACATTGGAGCTAGGGTAAATTGCTTTTTAATGCATAATGGCATTAGATCGGAAGAATTCTATGATCAGTTCCGAACGCCGAACTTTTGCATCCAAATAGACCGTGTTCAACCATTATGAGTGGCGGCGAAAACGCTATGGTCATCCGACACGACAGCTAACTAAGTTGGTTAAAAACGCGCAGAAACTTAGAGAGACTCAGCTAAAAGCCCATCCCTGTTCCAGATTGGATCTTCTTTTCTGCCAAACATTACAGTTTTTGTTAATTTTTTGTTATTTCCTTTCTTTTTGGTTAAGTTTGTTATTCTGTTTTTATGATTGATTTTATTTTCGATCGTGTTACTTTTAATTGATATCATAATGACGGGGGTTGCCCCAAGTTTGGTAAAAATTTCAAATGGTTCAGCAAAAAAATTTCTTTCTCGCATACCAAGTTCAGGAATTTTTACATGATTGTGTAGATTTAATGTATCAAACCATCTCATCAACTCTAGTCTGCAGAGCATGGCAGAACTCGACAAGATCTCGCACTGGCAAGGTAAAATATGTTGGGTTCACATCTGATTTTATCAGGTGCACCAAGCTGCTGTGCTTTATGTAGAATGAAACTCCAGGTGAACCTATATTGAGCCTAAAAGCATACAGTGCGTGTGCAAGGCCTTTCTTTTGGGTGCACTTCGATCTGCTGCAAATTTTCTTGTACATGCAGTTGCCACGTTCTGCAGACTGGCATCAGCTGCTAAAATTCACCTTGTATTTGACGTGTTAGGTAATGATAAATATTAACCTTTTCTGTCCTCCTGTCTAGGTTGATTTCAGACTTTCTCTCCATGAGAATCTTTTCTTATTGACCTGTTACCAGCATTGATGAAAAGTCAATTTTGACATTTTTGACCTTTGTAGCTTTAAACCCTCAGAATTTCTGTGAAATAATCAGATTATTAAAACTTAAAAATTTAAGTATCAAGTTAAGTAAGAGTACAAGAATTTAAGTATCAAGTAGGTTTTTTAAAGTTTTTAATAGGGTTTTTTTAATAGGGGTTTTTATAGTATTGTAATTAGTATTATATTGTAATTTTCATTTTTCAATTGTAATTAGGTTAATTTAGTTATATTTAATAGTTATTTTGTAAGTTTTTGTAAATGGAGGGCTCATTGAAAATCAGCTATGCTGAAGGGCTACCCTCCTTAAACATGTGAAAATGATAAAATAAATAATAATAAAATAAATATAAGTATTTTGAGAAATGATGAGAGTACAGCAGCTGAATTGGCACTGGCATTCACTGTTGAGGCTGATTGGGGTCTAATTGTATGCATTGGAAGGCCAGTGATAAATTAGTTTCTGTTTAAAAAAGAACAATTTCAATCAGCATAACGTAACAATAAACAGCATTGCAGAACTTATTGATGCCAGAGATAAAGCCAGAATTTGGGAGCACAGTAAAAACCCATTTTAACTACAGTCTCAATTTTTAGGCATCTGAAATAAGATCATTTAGGCTAGCTTGGTTTTATCCTGTGCAAATAAAGTTTCTTGTCTTTCTTGACTAACAATAATAACTTATAAAAAATTATTTCATTACTTTTTGTTGATTCTATTTAATATTTTTCCAGGGAAGACCACCTCCTCATTTGGAAGGAACGCTGAAGGTGCAGCAAAGCAACAAAGGGAAAGTTGGCAGAGCAAGCTGGAGAGAAAGATTTATTCTTGTGAGAGATATTTGCTTTCATTTTAGATTTGCCTAAAAGGCCTGATTATACTAGCAAACTCCCTCAGCAGGTAAACTAATTGAGGAGGGAGCATTTCCTTGCATTGTTTTTAAGGATTTGTTTAAATTTGGTTATATCGAAACACACCACTCTAGAATAGATATGAATTTGCCTTTCACTCCTGTTTGGGGAACATATGACCAAATAAAATAATGTATTTTGTATGTAATGTAATGGAATGTAATGTAATGTAATGTAATGTAATGTAAGATAATGTAATGTATTGCAGTACAATTCAATGTAATGTTATGTAATGTAAGGTAATGTAATGTAATGTAATGTAATGTAATGTAATGTAATGTAATGGAATGTAATGTAAGGTAATGTAATGTATGAGGAAGAAACAACCGAATCCTAAGTCAGAATTAACAGCAGTAAATTATGTTATAGGTGCTGAAAAGTGACTTGGCAATCCATGAGAAAGCTGGCAAACGATCCTCATCTAACAAGGTTTTGAAGACCATCAACTTGACTCAGGTTGGTATCTTCTTTAATCAGCTTCAGTTTGACTCTGTAACTGGGGCATAATTGAAATAATGTCTGTAGAATGAAGTCACAATGTATTTTCAGTGTTGGTGCCATATTAGGGGAGTAGTGTAGGTAGGTAGTTGAGTGTAATGTAATGAATGGAAATACGATAAATTCTAACATGAAGTATTGTAGTGTCATGTAACATTATGTAATGTAATGTAAAATATAATGCAATGCAATGTCTTAATAGGAGGTGATTAATGTAATTTAATGTAATATAGTGTACTGTAATGTTTTCTATTTAACGTAATGTAATGTGATGTAATGTAATTTAATGTAATGTTATGTAATGTGATGTAATGTGATGTAATGCAATGTAATGCAATCTAATCTAATGTAATGTAATGTGATGTAATGTAAAATATAATGCAATGCAATGTTTTAATAGGAGGTGATTAATGTAATTTAATGTAATATAGTGTACTGTAATGTTTTCTATTTAACGTAATGTAATGTGATGTAATGTAATTTAATGTAATGTTATTTAATGTGATGTAATGTGATGTAATGTAATGCAATCTAATCTAATGTAATGTAATGTGATGTAATGTGATGTAATGTAATGTAATGCAATGTAATCTAATGTAATGTAGTGTACTGTAATGTATTTTATGTAATGTTTTTATGTTATGTTTTGATGTAATGTGATGTAATGTTATGTAATGTGATGTAATGGAATGTGATGTATTGTAATGTAATATAATGTAATGTAATATAATGCAATATCATGTAATATAATTGTAATGAACAACATAATGCAATGCAATTTTTTTTAATGTAATGTAATTTACCGTAATGTATAACAAATTAACGTAATGTAATTCAATATATACTACAATTGCAATTTGTCACAAATAATGAACTATAATGTTAAATATTTTTCATATTAGGCACAGATATTAGATGCTATAGCTGAGAATGTTCCAGTTGGATTTTCTGTCAATTGGACATTTAGAATCAAATTTCAAGACGAGACCTGGACATTTCTTGCTTCGGTATTTGTTATTCATAGTTCAATTCTTTATTTCTCACCCTTATGAATATAATGATCTATATGAATATAAATAAAACACGAAACATTAACAAGCTCTACCACAGAATATACCTATTTTTTCTACATCTACATCAACATTTGTTAATCAGCAACCTCAATGATGAGGGCTCCACTGATGAAATACAATTGGTCACTGCATGTACAGCCATTTTACTATTTTTCATTAGGATCATGCGGAATACAAATTTTGGTTTGACGGCATAGTCTATGTCAAGAAATTTTGGATGGCAAAAATGAGCGAGCAGGTATGTTTATCTTTAGATAACAAGCCAAACAAGGTTTGTAGTTAAAGTTTTTGTTGATTATGAAATAAATATCTGAGGTTTCAAAGAAAATCTTTGATTTTAAAACTGATTGATTAACAATTCAAAACTAAGTCTTCAATACATAACAATAATAAAATCTTTTTATGATAAAATTTTTAATTTTAGATTTATGATAAAATGTGTTTGGTTCCCACTTTTGTTTATGAAAATGATAACCATTGAATGTCAAACCTAAGACGACATTAGTAATTTTTATCAATCTATTAATATTTAAATATTTTTAACCAATTTCTTCCCAACACCATTTGAAAGAATATTAAGTTATTTTTAATTTAAATAAAGTTACTCCTTTTTTTGTGAGAGATGAAGAGTCAAAACAATTTTGGATAAGCTTACTATAACCATGTTTGTAATATCATGCATGTATAACCATGTGTTTGTATGTGTGAGGACTGGCGTTCAGACTTTTACCACTATCCGTTAGTTAAACAAAAGATATTATTTTTCACGACGTTCAGGCTTTTACGATAGTCAATGTGCTTAAAAACAGATATGACATTCCGGCTTTTACGATTATCCATACGTTTCAAAACAGATACACAATCAGGCTTTTATGATCATCCATGTGTTTCACAAAAGGTACGGCGTTCAGGTTTTTTTGCGGTAAAACGGCTAGGTTTTCAATTCATCTGATTCAAAAAGAGCTATCAAGAATGATTTTATGATATTCAAAACCAGGTTAAACACCCATTCCAGAGTCTTTCGGGGCTTAAGCGAATAATAGCTTTGTTTTGCAATCAATTAGTTATAGGCAACTAGGAGTTTCTCACAGAAAGAAGGCCATCTTTCTTGAGGAAGTGAATCTTCTAACAGGAAGTGAACCTTCCTACAGGAAGTAGCTCATCCCACAGAAAGTGAGTATTTCCAGAGGAAGTGAACCTTCCCACTAAAGTGTAACTGCTGACAGGAAAGGAAGTGAAATTTTCCACAGGAAACAAGTTTTTCGACCTGAAATTTTGTTTGAGGGGTGGTAGTGCAACTAAGCTAAGAATTACACAATCATTTTTGATTTTGCAGACAGCAATTGAAAGTGGTTCATCTCCGCAAAGGTGTGTTTTTCTCTTATTAAGTCAATTTATCGCAATTTTATATTCTCTCTTACCGGAAGTGAGTTAGATAACTGTTGCTTACCGCTCAGTACTTTCAGGCTCCCATCCACCGAGAGAGACATGTGGCTTATTCATCTGATATGGAAAGGACAGTTTGCAGGCCAACTATACTCGTTGAAGTGTAAATGTAAATGAAATGAAATAAAAACGAAATAAAAAAGAAAAAAAATATGAAATGAAGTTAGGAAATAAAGAAATGAAATGCAATGAAAGTGTGAGGAAATGTAAATAAACGATATAAAAATGAAATGAAGTTAGATGCAATGAATTGAAATGAAAAAAAAAATAAAATGAGATGGAAGTAAAAAAATGAAGAGAAAAGGACAATGAAAGAAAATGAATATGAAATAAAGATGAAATAAGAAATAATAGAAATGAAATGTAGTAGTTGTATATGACTAAAAAAATCATGCTAAGAGACAAAGAAATGTTGCCCTTTCACTGCAGGGAAGAATTCGATATGGAAGTTACAGATATAAATGGAGAAAAGCGATGTATTCGACTCAGGAAAGATGCTAAATTCGATGATTTTTACAGTGTTTGGAATGGAAGGCAACAAAGGCGTGGTAGCAGTACCCAATCATCAATGCGTATGCTTCATAAGCAAGCTAGTCAGCTCTGGCGGGTAGACAAGACTGATGGTGGTATGTTTGATTTGATTTGATTCGATTGTGTTTGACTTGGTTTGTGTTTGATTTGGTTTGATTTGATTTGATTTGATTGTGTTTGATTTGGTTTGACCTGATTGTGTTTCACTTGGTTTGTGTTTGATTTGATTTGATCTGATTGTGTTTGACTTGGTTTGTTTTGATTTTGTTTGACTTGGTTTGTTTTTGACTTGGTTTGTGTTTGATTTGGTTTGATTTGATTTGATTGTGTTTGACTTGGTTTGTTTTTGACTTGGTTTGTGTTTGATTTGGTTTGATTTGATTTGATTGTGTTTGACTTGGTTTGTTTTTGACTTGGTTTGTGTTTGATTTGGTTTGATTTGATTTGATTGTGTTTGACTTGGTTTGTGTTTGACTTGGTTTGAATTGATTTGGTTTGATTTGATTTGATTGTGTTTGACTTGGTTTGTTTTTGATTTGGTTGTGTTTGATTTGGTTTGATTTGATTGTGTTTGATTTGGTTTGTGTTTGATTTGGTTTGTGTTTGATTTGGTTTGATTTCATTTGATTGTGTTTGACTTGGTTTTTGTTTGATTTGGTTTGTGTTTCACTTGGTTTGTGTTTGATTTGGTTTGATTTGATTTGATTGTGTTTGACTTGGTTTGTTTTTGACTTGGTTTGTGTTTGATTTGGTTTGATTTGATTTGATTGTGTTTGACTTGGTTTGTTTTTGATTTGGTTGTGTTTGATTTGGTTTGATTTGATTGTGTTTGATTTGGTTTGTGTTTGATTTGGTTTGTGTTTGATTTGGTTTGATTTCATTTGATTGTGTTTGACTTGGTTTTTGTTTGATTTGGTTTGTGTTTCACTTGGTTTGTGTTTGATTTGGTTTGATTTGATTTGATTGTGTTTGACTTGGTTTGTTTTTGATTTGGTTGTGTTTGATTTGGTTTGATTTCATTTGATTGTGTTTGACTTGGTTTTTGTTTGATTTGGTTTGTGTTTCACTTGGTTTGTGTTTGATTTGGTTTGATTTGATTTGATTGTGTTTGATTGGTTTGTTTTTGATTTGGTTTGTGTTTGATTTGGTTTGATTTGATTTGATTGTGTTTGATTTGGTTGTGTTTGATTTGGTTTGTGTTTGATTTGGTTTGTGTTTGATTTGGTTTGATTTCATTTGATTGTGTTTGACTTGGTTTTTGTTTGATTTGGTTTGTGTTTCACTTGGTTTGTGTTTGATTTGGTTTGATTTGATTTGATTGTGTTTGATTGGTTTGTTTTTGATTTGGTTTGTGTTTGATTTGGTTTGATTTGATTTGATTGTGTTTGATTTGGTTGTGTTTGATTTGGTTGTGTTTGATTTGGTTTGTGTTTGATTTGGTTTGTGTTTGATTTGGTTTGTTTTTGACTTGGTTTGTGTTTGATTTGGTTTGATTTGATTTGTTTGTGTTTGATTTGGTTTGTGTTTGATTTGGTTTGATTTGATTTGATTTTGTTTGATTTGATTGTGTTTGATTTGGTTTTGTTTGATTTGATTGTGTTTGACTTGGTTTGTTTTTGATTTGGTTTGTGTTTGAATTGATTTGGTTTGATTTGATTTGATTGTGTTTGACTTGGTTTGTGTTTGACTTGGTTTGAATTGATTTGGTTTGATTTGATTTGATTGTGTTTGACTTTTTTTGTGCTTGATTTGGTTTGGTTTGATTTGATTTGATTTGGGTTGATTGTGTTTGATTTGCAGAATTCATGGTCAGCAAGACTGAGCCGATCTACCCTTACGTTCAACGTGGTTGTCAACTCTTTCTACTGGAAAAATGCTACAAGGTAAGTTAATATTGCCGGAAACGCACCTTTCTATAAGCTTGAATTATCTGACAGGAAGTGGATCTACCTACCGGTAGTGGATCTTGCTACTGGAAGTGAATCTTCCCACCGGAAGTGAATATTTCTAAATTATTTGAATCCTACTACAGCGAAGCGGATGAACGAATGGGTAATTTCAATTCCTTTTTTTATTTTCTATGAAATTGTGATTTCAGTTATTTATAGAATATTTATTCATTTGTTTGTTGTTTCAGCTCATTGTTTTATTTTTTGGTGATGGTGATTTCGTTGCAGTTCCAGTACAGCCAACCATCACAACAGCTAAGGTGGTACATTTCACCCCTGTGATAATAAATTGTTCAGTGGCAACTAATGCATTTGGTTAGATTTGCAGGGGGGTACTATAATTGATGGTATTATAGCAAAGAATCAAGCTATTGAAGTATTAGCCCCTCCTCGTAAGAAGTAACAAATTCAATTTGTTCCACCCCCGATTATAATAAAGTTGTACAGTAGCAACTAATGCGTTTGGTCGGATTGCCAGGGGGTATTGATTGATGACATGGGAGCAAAGGAACCTTACAAATATTGAACTCAAATGAATCAAGCTTTTGAAGTATTAACCCCTCCTCGTAAGAAGTAACAAATTCAATTAATTGCTTTTGCCTTGCACCTCCGGTGATTATAGAATTGTACAGTATCAACAAATGTCTTTGGTCAGATTCCAAGGGGGTTTTATAATGGATAGCGTGGAAGCAACGAAGCCTTATAAATGTCACATTACAAATGAATCAAGCTATTGAAGCATTAGCACCTCACCGTAAGAAATAACCTATTATCGCCGAAGGTCAAAGGGGCCTATGGTTCCTCCAGGGATGAACCCACTGCTGGTCATTAAAGTGTCTGGGCATTGATTTTATGCAGCGAATAATGACATTATTATCAGATCACAAAAAGATTGCATAACAGAGTCATGAAAAGAGCAAATTCACCGTGAACACGATTGATGTTTAAATGAATTTATTTGATTTAATTTCCTCATGATAGAGCATTCGATCAGAGCAAATCTTTCGAAAGGCCAATCAGTTAGTCATTCAGTCAATCAATCAATCAATCAATCAATCAATCAATCAATCAATCAATCAATCAATCAATCAATCAATCAATCAATCAATCAATCAGACAATCGATTAATCAATCAATCAATCAATCATTCAACCAGTCAATCAATCAGTTTAACAATCAATATTTATTAATCAATCAATCGATCAAACAGCCCTTTCACGACCGTGATCTTAAAGCCACAACGACAAAACTAAAGAATCCATCAAATATTTTATCTCCAACTTTTCAGGTCGCAAATCTACCCTTGGTGAAAGAAAAATTGATTGAAAAAGATTTGTCCAGCTCGAACGTCCTCGTAAAAAGATACTTGGATAGTAATTTGGGTAAGAGCAAACCTATTTAAATACAATCAAGTTCCTTATAAAAGAGGTTCGTTTTCTCTAGGTTTTTCTGACCATCTCAGAGCGCATTTTCTGACCGCCCTTTGTCTATCAAATTAAAAAAAAAATGAAAGATAGTTGCTGTAAAAGTTCTATTACGCCCACCCCTCCATTAAGCCCTCGTCTCTTTTAACCCCCCCCCCCCACTTAACATACAAGAAAGAGCATAGCGTTCAGTGCAATGGTTTAGTGATAGTTCATAATCTGAGCTAGGAAAACATTACGGTCACACGGTCACTGGAGGAAGGTCCACGAAAACATTTGAAACTGCTATGACACACCCAAGCCATGGCTATCTTCTATTGTCATCCGGGAGGAAGATTTGCCTTCCGGTATGATTTTATCTGGTGGGAGGATAACATCTTTTCTTGACTTTGCTCATCATGTTTCTTGTATGATATTATGTATGATGCAAAATGGCCAATTTCTAATTTCGTGTGTTTGACAGTCAACATTTGAAAAATGCTACATCCATGACCTTGATTTTTTTTAATAAGCCCCCCCCCCACGGGCTTAATATAGCTTTTACCTTAATATAAATGTAACAATTTGTATTAATTTAAGACCAACTTGCCATTAAGGATTTTCAATTTTTCTGTCTTCCTTGCTTTCAGAAATTGGTCTCAAAAGCGACGATAAGCCTTTAGAAGTCTTTTACGGTAAGGTGATTTAGAATGGTTTTTAAAAGCAACTTAAAACCTATTTTATTTGCTCGTGTTGACATTGTAAAAATTCAGTTGTTTACACTGTGGAACCAATATTAAACAGTTATTATTATAGAGCAAACAAATTCAGATGTAAATGAAAAAATTGATTTATGCAAAACACACAGTGAAATAACGTTGTGTTTTTTCAATCATTTGTATCGATCTTGTGTAGGATGATGATGATGATGATGATGATGATGATGATGATGATGATGATGATGATGATGATGATGATGATGATGATGATGATGATGATGATGATGATGATGATAATGATAATGGTGATGATGATAACGGTGATGATGATGATAATGATGATGTGGATGATGATGATGATGATGATAATGGTGATGATGATGATGATAATGATGATGATAATGATAATGATGATAATGATGTTGATGATGATGATGATGATGATGATGATGATGATGATGATGATGATAACGGTGATGATGATGATGATGATGATGATAATGGTGATGATGATAACGGTGATGATGATGATAATGATGATGTGGATGATGACGATGATGATGATAATGATAATGGTGATGATGATGATGATGATGATGATAATGGTGATGATGATGATGATGATGATGATGATAATGGTGATGATGATGATGATGATGATGATGATGATGATGATGATGATGATGATAATGGTGATGATGATGATGATAATGATGATGATGATGATGATAATGATGATGATGATAATGGTGATGATGATGATGATAATGATGATGATGATGATGATAATGATGATGATAATGATAATGATGATAATGATGTTGATGATGATGATGATGATAATGATGTAATGATGATTATGATGATGGTAATGATATTGATAATGATGATGATGATATTGATGATGATGATGATTATGATGATGATGACGATGATGATGATGATGATGATGATGATGATGATGATGATGATGATGATGATAATGATTATGATAATGATGATAATGATGATGATCCTGTTTCTTATTTCAGGCCTTGAAAGCGGAGTATGGCGTCGAAGGACTGATGTTCATGGTACGTTTTTCATCTTTTCTTAGCTGAATAGCTGCAAGCTAAACCATTTATATATTCCATAACTCTGGGTTTTTCTTTAAGGGAGTTTGCACAGATTCTTGCTTTTGAGAAGATACAGAATATCCTTTTTAAGGAAATATTGCGATCGAGGTGAAATACTAGGAACAAATTAAAAAATTCTAATCTGTTCGTATTTACTTCGTATTCCTTACGCTTTCCGTTGTTTCTTATATCTATCATTTATTTGTCATTTCATTACCTGAAGAAGCCCTGTATACATGCGTGAGATATTAGCAACACAGAATACAAATATATAAATATTACCTTTCCGTACTGCAACTTGCGTTGTTCCTTATATCTATCTTCTACATACTTCTTCGCAAGCATTTCTCAAGTAACTGGTAGGCAGCCAGCTATTTCAATCTTTTCTTTACTTGTTATAATATTAAGTGCTGTACTTGCTTCATATTCTTGCCGCTTTGCGTTGTTCCTTATATTTATCATTTACATACATCGTAGCAAGTACTCCTCGAGAATCTAGAAGGCAGCCTGCTATTTTGTTCATCACTTTATTTGTTATAATAATAAAGTTTGAATTTGCTTCATATTCTTGCAACTTTGCCTTGTTCCTTATATCTACAAATGTTACCGATTTTAAACGGTTTCAACAACAACTCTTCATAAATTATATAACTGATCAACTTGGGGAGTCCTCAGAAAAAAAATTTGCCGAATTTGATACGATTTAAATTTTTCTTTCATTCAATTTCATTTCATTTCCTTGCATTTCATTTAATTTTTCTTCATTTCATTTACTTTCTTTCATTACATCTATTTCCTTTCAATTCATTTATTTCATTTCATTTCATTTCATTTCATTTTTTTTCATTTAATTTATTCAATTATTTTTCCATTTCATCCAGGGAGGATTATGTCTATTTTTAATTTCTAACAATTTTATTTTCAGCTAAGCTATTTTATCGAAAGAAATCTGGCGATGATTTTGAAACAGATAATCATGTGAGCTGTCACTTTCAAAATATGCCATCATATTGCATTTATTGCTCTTTTTTATTTTTATTCATCATTCATTATTATTTTTATTTTCAGTACTGTACTGTACCGTATTGCATGGATTGTACTGTATTGTATTGTATTGTTTTGTATTGTGTTGTATTGTACTGTACTTGATTGCATTGTATTGTATTGTATTGTATTGTATTTTATTGTATTGTATTGTATTGTATTGCATTTTTTTTATTGTACTGTAGTTGATTGCATTGTATTGTATTGTATTGTATTGTATTGTATTGTATTGCATTGTATTGTACTGTATTGTATTGTATTGAATTTTTTTTATTGTACTGTACTTCATTGCATTGTATTGTATTGTATTGTATTGTATTGTTTTGTATTGTATTGTATTGTATTGTAAAGTATTAATTTTATCCTTAAATATTTGCATCATTATTTTGCAGCCGCGTGGTGTGGACATAATTCATAAAGATGTGCCTGATTTGCTACCAGTCTATCGAACACCCAGCCAGCGTGGCAAGTCTCCCATAAAAGGAATGTTTGAAGGGTTGTTAAAAGCAAAGCAGAATAATGGTAACGATGACGTCAGCACAGGGAATCACCACGATAACTCCCAAGGAATGCTCTCAATTGCTGACGACAATCTGGAACGACGAAGGCACAGCGAAAACGAGAAACAGTCGTACATTTCCGAAAGCAATGATAAAAGAACGAGTACTGCGAATGGTAGGAGAATGCAAATCAAAATCTCTTCACGATCTCAAATCGCAAACGACAAAATTGAACAAGTAACGAAAGTGCGCTCGGCACCCATTGCAGAACCTCTCTGGAATCCTGTCGCACAAGGCGAAGACATGGCTCACATCCAGCCGAAACCCGACGGTATATCTCGCATCGAGGCAGAGAAAGGCGTTTTTGAATTCGCCCTAAGTGAAGAAGGTGGTAGGTGCAATAAAGACAAAGTCAGCCTTGTTCTAGAGCAGACAGAAATAAGTGGTCATATGGAAGCCAAGGCCGAGGTAAGGGAAACTAGCAACTTCCGAGGCACCTACGAGACGAGTCGCGAGCCAGAGACACCAAATATGGTTGGACAATCAAGCTATGGAGCGGCTACTGCCAAAGTTAGGCATGATGCTGTTGCTTCGCCAGATATCAAGGATGCACCTTGTAAAGATGTGGAAGATGCCTATGGCCAGGACGAGCTGGAAAGTACTACACCATCGAAGACCGATACCTCCATTCCATCAGTTAATGAAAGTGCACCGCGAAATGCTGCGGACGATTTGAGACAGGAAGGTGATTCCTTTATGCTTGTAAGAGCACGGTGTCATCAGGACAGTGAAAATCACGTGAGAGAGAATGATATCACTGATGATAAAGATAAGGCTTATAATGAACCTTCGGCAAAAGTGCACTCTGAGATCTCTCAGAAACAAGAATGCTCTGATCGTCCAGAAATCCCCTCAGAGATTAAAGATGAAACAAGGCATGCTGGGACAGGAAAAAGATTCGCAGAAGATTCCCCTGGAAATGACATCAAAGTTAGTGGAGATTCCCGTGATAGGAAGGAAGCAAATCACAGTTATTTCCAGGAAAAGAACGTCAGTGGTTCTTCGCAGATTAACAGTGATCAAAGCAAAGCACAAATCCTTGAAATAAGAGACGGAGTTAGTGGGGATTTCGATGGATATGAAAAAGCAATTGACATTTGCTTCCAGGAGTCGAAGGTCATGAGTTTATCAAATTTCGATGGAAATATTGATAAGGAAACAACAACAGACGAGTCCAATGTTTGTGGAAATGGCAATGAAAATACCAGAGAAGGCTTGAGTTCTTCATTGAGTCGAGACGTCGATGATCTCGAAGCATATCTTGATGCTGAAGACGGAGAGGTTGCTGCACGCGAAAGTAGTGACATGAAGAACAGCAGAGTGATGATAGCTGCTGAAAAGGATTCCGGCCTAACTGTAGCCGGAAACGATTTTAATGGACCCGGTAACAGGTCTTTGCAGAATGGTTTACAAATAGCAAGGCGAAGTCTTGAGAATACTCAAGCAGAGTTTGAGAGAATTGAACTTGCAAGAAACATTAGCGAGGAGTTACAAGAGTACTTACAAGACGAAAATTCCGACGAAGAATCGAATGATACTCGCTCAGAAAAATCGCTAGGAGATTTTTCGGTATTAGATGGCATTCCGGTCGTCGGTTCAACTGTAGGAATGATTTTACCAACAATGGAATCGTCACCACAAATTACCCAATTAGCTACTAGAAGGTATGATTATGCCGAAGTCGGTAAAAAGGTCGGAATAATGTTACCGACGGCCAAATATCCATCGGAAACGACGATTGTGGCGACTCACAGCGAAAATTTTTCGTATGAGAGACATGGCGGAATCGGTGAAGGTGCACAGATACTTTTCCCAATGACAGATACTGCTGTATCTACGGAGGAGCAAATAAACAAACAAACAAATGGTGATGATGATGATGATGATGATGATTCTAGCGTTTCAAGTATCGAGGGATTTATGGAAGGGAAGAAAACGCGGAATTTGGCACGACCAAAACGTGATTATTATTATTATTATTATTATTATTATTATTATTTTTATTGTTGCTGTTGTTGTTGTTGTTGTTGTTGAGGCTATCACAGCATATGATGTTATTGCTGGATACATTCACTGATTACCAAGCCATATCCCACGGCCTTAGGTATCCAGAACCTTTCTAATGACTCTTGCTGAACCCAATAAACAAGCTTTCTGTAATATGCTGAAATTTACCAACATCTCTAACTTTCTTAACCAGTTTTCAAGTTTTTGGCTACTGTGCCCAATGTTCATATGATGATCAAAATTGTGACTTTCTTTATTTTTGGAATTTCTTTATTATTATTACCATTTTTATTATTTTCTCAGCTTGATATTTTTACACTTGTTCTTTTTTATTTCATTGTAAACCCAAGCTAGCCAATTACAAATTACCTTGTAATAGTGAGATTTGTGAGATTTGCAATTGCATTTTAGACGGAATATTAATGAAAAGTTTCCATAATATGATATATATCGATTTTGTTTTGTAAATTTCAGATGCAAAAGAGCCTGACAATGGTGGCATTGTAGAGGAAATGAGCAGCCAACCTTGCTGGAAACAAGAAAAACAAATTGAGAATGACGTAACGACAGGGAGCAATGCTCCTTTGCAAGAGAAGAGCAGCAGCGATCAGAATGAAGGGAAGAAGGGGGATTCCAATCAGAGCAAAAATGGAGAAGCGGAAGGTAAACACGTGTGTATTTTATTACACATACATCGCTATTTATGAAAATCACTGTTATCCGGTCTGCTAAAAATAGTGCTCAATGCCGTAGAAAAGAGCTTTACTAAACTTAACAACAGAACGCAACGGTTTAAGTTATAAATTAAAGTTTCAAGCTTGATGCGATCTTAAGACAACCTCTATTTATAATCCTATTTATTGATGAAGATTACTGTTAACCGGTCAGCTAAAAATAGTGCTCGTTGCCGTAGAATCAGAGCTAAATTAAACTTAGTGACAGAATACGACGGTTTAAGTTGTAACTTAAAGTTTCAAGCTTGATGCGATCTTCAGACAGCTAAACATCGCTATTCATCTGTTTTATCGTCATCATTATCATTTGTAGGTTTCTTAACCGGAAAGTTTTAAAATTCTGCCCGATGTTAAGAATTTTGAATAAATAGATAGGTGAAGGAATAAATTAATTAATTAATGAATAAAGTTATGAATGAATTGATGAATGAATCAATTAATGAATAAAGGAATTATGAAATTAATAAATGGATGAATAGATAAATGAATGAGTGAATTAATGAACAAATGAATGAATGGATGAATGTAGAGACGAATGAATGTATAGATGAACGAAACATTCGTGTTTAATTGATTCAGGTTATAATTTAAGATTACAGATCATAGATTACAATTTAAGATTACAGATCATAGATTACAATTTAAGATTATGGATCATCGATCATAGATTACTATTTAAGATTATGGATCATAGATTAAAATTTAAGATTACTGATCATAGATTACAATTTAAGATTACAGATCATAGATTACAATTTAAGATTATGGATCATAGATCATAGATTAAAATTTAAGATTACAGATCATAGATTACAATTTAAGATTATGGATCATAGATCATAGATTACAATTTAAGATTACAGATCATAGATTACAATTTAAGGTTATGGATCATAGATCATAGATTACAATTTAAGATTATGGATCATAGATCATAGATTACTATTTAAGATTATGGATCATAGATCATAGATTACAATTTAAGATTATAGATCATAGATCATAGATTACTATTTAAGATTATGGATCATAGATCATAGATTACAATTTGAGATTATGGATCATAGATCATAGATTACAATTTAAGATTATAGATCATAGATCATAGATTACTATTTAAGATTATGGATCATAGATCATAGATTACAATTTAAGATTATGGACCATAGATTACAATTTAAGATTATAGATCATAGATTACAATTTAAGATTACAGATCATAGATTACAATTTAAGATTATGGATCATAGATCATAGATTACAATTTAAGATTATAGATCATAGATCATAGATTACTATTTAAGATTATGGATCATAGATCATAGATTACAATTTAAGATTATGGACCATAGATTACAATTTAAGATTATAGATCATAGACCATAGATTACAATTTAAGATTATGGACCATAGATTACAATCTAAGATTATGGATCATAGATCATAGATTAAAATTAAGATTAAAGATTCTATATCCAAACCAATCCGCTCTGGTTTTGTGCTAAATGTCTTTACTTTTACACACATAGCAGCAGTTAAGCAAGAAACACCTGCATATGAAACCAAGGCAACGGCTGGATCGAGTACCCGAAGGCGGAGGGCAGTCATCAAGGAAAACGAGTACGAGAAAGAGGTTCGACTCGAGCGAATACGGAGAAGAAGACGTGAGAAAGAGAGGCAGAAGCGCATACTCAGATGATACTAACATGTAAAGTGTAAACACAACTTGAAGGATTCGACAATGGACTTTGAAACTTTAGCCTCAATGAATTCTCAAATTACTCGGCTTTATTCTTGCCACATCAAGAAAGTTGAACGACTTGAGTGCAATATGAGGCGGATAAAACATAAAGGCAGGCTCTATAGGGCTTTTGGAGTCATGTAGAGTGGAGTGGATCACAATTATACTAATAAATACGAACCGAAAACTTAAATATGTTTTATTGAGGTACTTTGCTTTAAAATAAATAGCATTAATTTGCATTAAAACGATCAAGCAGGTTAGTTAAAAGTGCAATTTGATCCCAAAGATAACACTAAACACATCTAGTATATGACTTTAATGGATTTGACAACATACCACTTTAAAATTGCCTTTACATTTTCACAAAATCAATTCGGGTAAAACAACCAAGCCCAGAATCAGAATCCAAGCCAATCTTCAAGATCCTTTGCAATAACTCAAAATGATAATATTCAAGGATATTTTCACAGGTGATGAACTTTTTACTGATGTATATAAGTACAAAATAGTTGATGACTTGTATTATCATATTGAAGGAAAGTTCGTCCAAGAAAGAGAAGATGGTGATTACAACATTGGTGCAAACCCATCTGCTGAAGAAGCAAGTGAAGATACTGAATCAGCAGTAACAACTGGAATTGATGTGGCTTTGTCCCAACGTCTGGTTGAGATGGGAACCACCAAAGACCAGTACAAAAAAGATATAAAGGTTTATGTCAAAAACCTTTTAAAAAAGGTTGGGGAAAGCAAGCCAGAAAGAGCTGAATTTTTGAAAGGAAATCTTCAGAAAGTAATAGCTAAATGGATTGGGGAGTATAAAGACATGACTGCTTATAAAGGAGAAAGCATGGAAGAGGAAGGCACATATGTCTTATGCAAATACCCAGATGGTGATTGCCAACTTGGAACAAAGATTGATGTCTACATCTTGAAAGATGCTGTTGAAGAAGAGAAATGTTAAACGAAAATTCAACTGCAATAATTTCACAAGGAACGGATCAGAAGCAGCAATAACTGCATTTTTGATTGTTTCTTTAATAATGATTAAATGCTGTAAAATCGAAACATTTTTCTAAAACTAAATATCATGTAGCCTTTTGCTAGAAAAACTAATTCAACAATATAGTGACTTGTTTTATAACGGAATATCTTCATTTTCAAAGTTTTTTTTGGGGGGGAGTATTACAACCCCCTACAAGTCACTATTTACTTGCCAGGCAGCTGCTTTGGGCGAAGGGTAAAGGGGTGACGAATTCCCCAGATTAGTCTCGGTCACGTGGCGTTTTCTGGCAAGCCTCACTATCATGTGATGCAAGTGAGAGTTTGTTATGATTATTGTTATTCAGTGATAAATTCTTCTACGAATCAACGGACCAGGAAGTAAAGGCGTCAATTTCAAACCAGGAAGTTTCAAAGTAAACAAAGCTTAAAATGCCAAGTAGTCAATCAGCAGGTTGGATCATGATAAAGTCGCATATTAACATAATTATTCTTTATAGTTCGATTTCTACAATTGTTCACAGACATCGAGACGAACCTGTAGCCCTGGCTGGAAAACTTGCATGTGCTCGCAGCTACACTTTTTTTTGATGTTGATGTGTCGCACCGCCCCCTACCATTTGTCGCACCTTATTTTGTTACACGAATTAGTACAATATAGGCGTTTCACGCCATTTCTAAAACGGCAAACAATTGGGGGGCTGGTTCAACTTGAATGAAGTACTAATAAGAAGGGAAAGGGATAATAACAAACGCAGCTCATTAAAGATTGGCTCGATTTTGCTGGCAACTCTTTTGATTTTGTCGCATGTCGGCGCGAAATTGGCTTTGCTCGCACGTCGCAGCGGAAAAACTGCTTTTGGTCGCAACTACGCGTAGGCAAAAACAGGCATATTTTCCAACCCGGCCTGTAGCCGCTTTCCGCTGTTTTCGGCGCCGCCGATGAGAATTTCCCGTTCGCACACGCCAATTATATGCGACAACGAATGTCTGCTTCTGTTTTTCGACTCATTATCTCAGTTCTCCGTTGGATTTTTGAGAGAAGACGACTTCATGACTGTCCTCCAAATGTTTGAAAATTGGGGAAAGTAAAACTGTAGAGTTTCATAATTGGATCCAGTAATTATATGATATGTTAGTCATAACAATATGCAAATTTTAAACTTACGCAGTGTTACATGCTCTCCCACAGGAAACGTTTCTTGGCTCATTGCTGTTGCTTTTATTTGGGGAGTGACAAATGCTTTGATGAAATCTGGTGTACAAGGTCTTGAAAAAGTACATGCTGCCACATTTGTCTCTCAAATTGTTGCAGAGTTGTGTCACCTTGTGAAAAATTGGAGGGTATTAATTATCACTATTTATATTAATATCACCATCTATCTATATATAAATATATAAATTATTTTGTTAGTGTGAATATTATTTCTACTTCAGGTATTATTATTTCATATATCCACTTCCTTCATTCATATGAAAATAATTCAATGGTGGTAGTGAGACATAAAAATGTTTATTTGTTAACATTGTTGTTGAAAACAACTGACAACAAGAAATAACATTCTTTGAAAGAACCTGATCTCTTACCTCTCAAGTAGTATTTGTATTTTAAAAGGTTGATATCATTAATTCTCACAAAAATTGAGGTTTTAGAGCAAATTGAAACTCCATTAATTTACAGTGTGTGAGTAACTTGCATCAATTTTTCATCTTTGGTGTTCTAAAATAGATAAGATTCAAATGTTATTAAAGATATAAAAAAAATGAATAACGTAATGCTAAATGAATTCCTTCTCTATCATAATTCTTTCTTTTTTAGTATATGGTTCCATTTCTAATCAACCAATCTGGTTCATTGCTTTTCTATATTGCAATTGCAAAAAACGGTAAGCAGACTAAAGATATTATTCATCGCAATAAATGATTTTCCCAACTTGCAAGGGGCATAAACACCACTAGCTACATTCATTCATAATTTGCCTCTCTGTTCTTTCCTGTTCTGTCTTTTTTAAAAATAACAATAATGATCTGACTTTTCAGAAATATCTCTTGCTGTGCCAATGGTGAATTCATTGACACTTGTCATCACTATGGTAACTGGTGCCCTTCTTGGTGAAAAAATGAATAAAGGTTGGTTAAAATACTTCCTGTTTCTTTATGGATCATAAAAATCCTAGAAGGAGTTGATTGAATCGAGATCATTTCTGATCTTGATTGCACTTGAGTTCTGGACCAGGTCTGATTGAACACAAATCTCATTTCATCAAGGCATTTCTCTCAGTTTTGTAAATGAAAGACAGTCTTGTTTTCAAATCAGAGCAAAGGATTAAGAAGATTTTCTGAAAAGGAGTCAACAATTTGAATCATCTTTTAGCAGAAGTGGTCCTTTACAATACCTTGGATCGTATCAGAAAAGCTTTCTATGTGCAAAGCATTTAGTTCTGTATTTTATTGTTAAATCTTTTAGGACTCATAGCTGGAGTTTTCCTGATTCTAAGTGGTGTATCAATTTGCATACTTGAGAAAGCAAATAACTAGATTCTTGTGGGTGAAAAGTTGGTGGGAAATTTGAATGGACTCCAGCCATCATGAAAATTGCAGAATGAACTGCAAAATTGGAACAGCGAAGGTGATTGACTAGCCATGCCTTGATGAAATCAACCAATTCACTTAAACTCCATAAAGTTGCATATTGATGTTTGGCAAAGTATATAAAAACAGCTAGAAGGATTTTATTCTCAGTTCTATCATATTTGATGAAACAAATAAAAATATAACAGCTAAGTTCCACTAAATAACATTAAATTTAATCGTAAAATAGTAATACACACAATGATATAGATTAAACGAAATAGCTAAAAGATCTTCAAAAATAGATATCTAATGAAATCACAAAAAGTTGAAGCTTAAAATTGCCTTACAATGTTTTATAGTAGTCAAACCATATAAATTGGGCCACTTAGAGGAGAAAATTGAACAAAAAGGGGGGACATTGGTTGCTAGAAGGATGCCAAACACTCCTATCTTTGTAGGTGCAATGAGCTCCAAAAAGTTCAATCCTGTAAAGTCAATTATTTATTACACCCCCCCCCTGGAAACAGATGTATAATACTTAAAGTATTAATTTGTTTAATCATTTCATTTATTAACCTGGCAGGTTCTGTAACAGGGGGCCTCAATGCAAAGAGGCTGATAGAAATACATGATTGTATATAAGATACTTTTCATTTTTAAAATGATGTTTAAAAATATCAAAATATTTGCAGCTGTCTTTTTCTTGTGTTTATCAATGAATATCTCAAGTGTGCAGTAGAAAAATCCAATGTGATATCAACATCCTTACATGCTTAATAATTATTAAACTCATGCTGCAGCCTGTCACCTTAATCTATCCCATAATCCCACAATCCGTAAAAATGGTTGACGAAAAGCAAATTCAGATGTCTGGGAGCTACAAAATTGTCTCCTCAGTAAAATGATCCACAAATGGTCTCTTTTTGCATGCAAGAAACCAAGCAACGTGTTAATAAAACCAAACCGACTGTTTTATCAAGTTACGTTGTTTTGCAGAAATAGATATGCAAGTTACTCCAAAGTGAATGCAACTGTCTACCTCAAAGAAAATTGTGCGGAAAATTTTCTGTCAACTGAGTTAATCCTACAATTAATAAAACATCTGTGGAGAAGAATCTCTGGCAGATATTACCAAAAACAGTTATTGTGCATCCTTATAACCAGGTTCAGTGGCAACAAAGTAATCCTCCAAAGTTGCCTGTAGAAACTCAAAGGTTGGCCTCTCTTCAGGGACTTTGTGCCAACATTTCAACATGATCTGGTAAAGCGGTTGGGGGCAATTAGGCGGACACGGCATTCTATAACCTCTTTCAACTTGTGCCAGGACTTCCGCATTTGCCATTCCTGGGTAGGGTATCCTTCCTTTTGTCACCATTTCAGTAAGAAGTACACCAAATGACCAGACATCAGACTTAATTGTGAATCTGTTGTAAAGAGCAGCTTCAGGTGCAGTCCATTTTATTGGGAACCTCGCCCCCTCTCTTGCGTTATATTCATCATCTTCGATTAACCTCGCCAAACCGAAATCAGCAACCTTGTGGACATAATTTTCACCAACTAGGATATTCCTTGCTGCCAAATCTCGATGGATGTAACCCTCTCTCTCCAAGTATCTCATACCAGATGAAATTTGTGCAGCAGAGTCAATCAGACTTGGCAGTTGCAAATTCTGTCCTTCCCCTTTTTGAAGGAAATCTAACAAACTTCCATGACACATAAACTCGGTTACAATATAAATTGGCTCTCTGTCAGAACATATTGCATAAAGCTAAAAAAAAAGTTCAAATTATTCTTAATGCAAAATACGATCTTTTTCAATTCAAATGTCAAGTTATATCAAGTAAAAAATGTTTGCACAGCATCTTACATCTTTTTATCAAGAAGAGGCCTGAAATAATGATCAATTTGAAAGGTGCTGATATTTGCTTTACATTTGGTGCAATGATTCAAAACGTTTTGAGCTTTCATTGAAAAACAGAGACAAAAATGGTGCACATACTTGAACCAAGTGTTTGTCTCTTAATTTCTTCATGAGTTGTGCTTCTTCCAAAAATGCTGCAGGGGACATTGTTCCAACTTTGAGGGTCTTAACGGCCACTTGAGTTGTGTTGTTCCAGATTCCAGCCCATACTTCACCAAATTGCCCTGCTCCTAACTTTTTGTTGAGTTTAAGTGACTCTCGTGGGATTTCCCAAGCATCTTTAGCTAGGCCACCAGTTTGTGGTTTGTCACCTGAGAAACAAAATCACCACAAAAATTTCAGATAAGATTTGCTTTATGGTTATATATCCATTCAAGCAAAAGATCTAGTGAATAGAACAAAAGAACCACTTTACACAAATAAAACAATACAAAGTGGTTATCTGAACAGAGGATATGAAAAGGAAATAATTTTTTTAAGAAAGGTTACAAATCTACAATTGCTGCAAAAGCTTTTCAAATAGGATAGTATTTCCTGGTTGTAAAAGTTCCTAACATGGACCTTATGTTTTTTTGAGCTTTGCATTTAGCCCTTACAGCAAATATATTCACTGTACCCTTTTTCATTTAAGTTTTAAAAAGAAGAACTTACCAGGGCATGCAAGAAGAAGTTTGCAAACAAGTCCATCTGAATCTTGTGTGTAATGTGCAACAAGATCGTGCAATGTATGAAATGGTGCTCTAGCAGCGATGAAGTAACCACCATTGTCCAATTTGCGTATCCTATAATGCCGAACTGTTTCACCGTCTCGCACGCTTAGTGACAGATTTCCAGTTGGTGCTGTTTCAGCTTTTCTAATAAGGAACGTTCCGGTTGGCAAACCATGCATAAGTAATCTTTTTTCTGCATCTGCCCTTTTAATATTCCCAAAAAACCAGCTACAAGAAAATAAAACGTTAAAATTAAGAGTTTGATCCGACAGCTTTATTCACAACTACCCTCTGTAAACATGTCCCTCGTGCTCTAAACTTCATCCATGATTATTTAATTGGTTTATATCATTTTGGAAACGAGTGGAAGAAAATAAAGGATGAATTTCCTGATTCAAGCGGAATTATCGGTTAATGACGTTGACAGTAAATAACAACTTCCGGGAACATTGCACAATATTTTCAAGAGGGAACAACCCAAAATTAGGACACGCCATTGCACCAAAACTATGTCATCTTCTTCTAGTTACCAAATATCAGTGTTTTTATATCTACGTAAAAAGAAACAGTTTGATACCTCCTAAAAGACAGGAACTAAGAATAAGCGGCGGTGATTTACCAGAAAACTAAAGTCAACAAACTTTATCGAGGCTACAAAGTTGAAAATTGGGGTTTTTTTTTACAGTATTAGGCTATAAAATATCAAAAACAAAAAAACTTCTTACTCTTCTGCTTCGTAACTCTTATCAGGAGCGACGTAGGTGCTTGGGATGTAACCTTCCTGGTTAGTTGAAAGCGATCTTGCATACCACCAATCGCCATCAGCCGTATTTATAATTTGCAACCGATCGCCTTTCTTGAAAGTCAAATCCTCACTTATCCTTGCTTCATAATCATACAAGCCAATGAATATAGCAGCACCAGGTTGTTCCATCCCTATTCCACTGGTTTTTATTCCGCCAGGGAAAATTAGGGGTTGTGGAGGCTCCTGAGTTAGGCCGCCGCCATTAAACGTACCGGAGGGTTGGAAAGTGCCCGTATTCCGCACAGGATCAAGTGTCTTCTGCATCGGCAAGTCACTACTAGAAGACTTACCTTTTCCACAGCAAGCACCCATTTTTGATGTATATTGCTAACTTTTTTATCGAAGGTGTTCCCAAATTCACATTCTTGTCGTCTTGAAATTCGAAACGAGGAAACAGAATGTTTGTACCACTAGAACGCATGCGTGCATGCGGCTAATTTGAATCATAAACAAAATCTTCATAACAATTACTTATTTCTTTTATTTTTTATCTGTAAGATAATAGTATTCCTCAAATGTCAAAAAAGTCAGAACAGAACTTTCCTCAAGATTTCAATAATAAGACACTGTGTAGAACCTCAAAATATTGAAGACAGGACGTAAAGGGATTTAAACTCAATGAAACTCAAACTGAACTGAACTGAATTAAATATCTAAAAATTGTCTGATAATTTCCCAGACCGAAGTCCTGTGATTGCTAAGGATCATCATTTCAAAACAATATGCAAAAGGAAAAGAAAAGAGAATTGACTGCAAATAAATTTATCAAAATTATTCAATTACATTCAATAAAATTATTCAAAAAGTCAAATTTGTTTATTATCCAAAGTTGGTTGCCATGCGAGCTTTAATTGTTTTTAAGCAGCTAAATAAAATAAAAAATATGAATTTCACAAAAAAAGCGTTATTTTGCTCTAAAAACCTTAGTGTAAAATTTTCAGAAGAATTTCAAAATGTGATTTGAATCTACGGATATGAAATTTTCAATGAATTTCGATAACGCAAATGGAAAATTTCTCTCTCGAAACATCTTAACTCTTGCAGTAATTCTCCATTTTGGCTCCTCTGTAATAATGTCAAAAAATTTTTGATTTCCCAATATTTGGCTGCGGTTGCGTTTGCATCTTCCGCTGCGGTTGCGCTGACCGCACATGATAGCGAGGCAATTTTTGAATTATGAGTGAAACGTCACAAAAGAATGGGAGAGAGACAAAGGGGAAAAACACAAGTCGAAACACTCGTTTTTATTGGTCTACTGTAAAAAAGCAGGTGAGTATTTCCTCCTTTTTCATCCACAATTAAACACACAAATTCGTTATCAGTCGGATCTTCAAAATTGACGATGGATCTTGTCCAGTTAAGGGACAAAAATGTGGCCTAGGCGCCGCTATTAGACCTGATGGTGTTTCTAGGCCGAGATGTTATTTGGACATTTGAACCCCAAAAAAGGAAGTGAAATGGCAGCTTGTCTTTAGTTAATAAGTTTTTATTAAGTCAAAACAGCACTTTACTAATTTTGATCTTCTTTATTTCAGACAAAAACAATTAATGCATAAGAAAAAGTGTGTTTGATGCATTAGTTCAAAAATAAAAGATGGTTAGCTTTTCAGCCAACATTCGAATGAATCCATTAGGATTACTCCTGGCAATAATCGCCTTGACAAGTACAATCTTCTATTTTCGTGATATGATTAGACAAAGTAAACCAATGAAAAGGCTCTCTGATTTTACAAATCATCTGAAATCACAAGGCTACCACATCGTTGGTTTGCAAAGTAAAGAAGTATCACTCAAGGAGCTTTTGGTTGCTTCAATCGAAGTGGCAAATCGCGGTGGGATTAAAGTGAAACAGATTAGAGAATCTAATGATTTAAAGGTATTTTCAATCCTTACAGTTTCTTATGAATTGCTTAAATTCATGGCAGAAGGAACAGAAGAGGGAATTAGAGTAGGATGGAATTCATAGAAACAAAAGATATTACAACTGGAGGCACTGAAATATCGAAATATTCTTAAATTTCCTCTCTTTTACTCTTGGAAAAGATCTCAAAAATTCAAACAATAAATACCCCACCCCCTGCCTTTGCAAGTCTATATGTGAACCTGTAACTTCCAAAATATGCTCTCTCTAATTTATACCTAAATATTCTCAAATTATGCTTCAGGTGAATTGCTAACTGCCCTAGCCACTTGCCTACCTATAAAACAAGCTAGTGGCAAAATCTAAAGAATTTGGAAATATTTCAGAAGTATTTCCACATTACTCCTCATCAATTTCTCTTTTTCTAGGAGAAAAGCAAAGGCAAAACTCTGGAAGGAGTGAATGATCCTGTCACTGAAGGAGACATGCTGTCACATAGAGAGATGTATTACAGCTTAAGAAACACTTGGCCAGATTTATCCATAGTTTCAGAAGAAAAAGACAACAGTGCCTCACAAAATACCCCATCAGTGACAAAGTTAAGCTCAGATGTTGTTGAAGAAAAACTGGTGGACAAATTGGATGTTAGAGTTGATCCAAAAGACGTCTTGATCTGGATCGACCCCCTGGATGCAACAAAAGAATATTCAGAAAATTTAGTAAATTTTGTAACAACAATGGTTTGCGTTGCTGTCAAAGGCAAGCCTGTTATTGGAGTTATTCATAAACCATTTGCAGGAGAGACGTTTTGGGCATGGCATGAACATGGAAATAACTTACCACCAATGCCAAAGGATTTGAAGCGTGATGCACCGTACATCATTGTATCAAGATCTCATGCAGGAGATGTAAATGCCACAGCAAAAACTGCCTTTGGAGAAAAAGTAAATGTCATACCAGCGGGAGGTGCTGGCTACAAAGTGATTGAGTTAGTGACTGGCAAAGTTGATGCATATTTACACAAAACTAAAATAAAAAAATGGGATATTTGTGCAGGAAATGCTATACTCAGAACACTAAATGGTAGAATGACTTGCCTGGAAGGTGATGACATTGATTATAGCAAAAAGGATGATGCAGAACTAACTGGTGGACTTCTGGCTACTGTGAAGGAGCATGAAAAATACCTTAAAGCTCTCAGACCACCAAAACCGAAATGAATTAATTATTTGGAAAATAATTGTGGGGTGTTGGCAGTTTGGGGCTTATGAAGGCTAGAAATTGTCATGAACCCAATAGCAAGATAATGATAACAGCCTAGGTACAAGGACTTTTGCAACAATCTTTCATCAATGTTGCCAAAATGCTCAGCTATCTAAAGGGTTTTCTTGCTAATTCCATGCGGAGCCCATTAATAGCCCCTGAGATAAAACTGTGCTAAAATGAAATAAAGTGCAGAGAGGTGAAATAAACTAACATGAAAGTGTGAAGAAATATGTTGATATGGGATGGATTGATAGATATTTAAATAGAATAGAGAAAATGAAATGAGCTTTTAGGAAATTATCTGAAAGGGAATAATCTTAAATAAAATTGTCCAGTGCCTTAATCACACAAAGTGACATATACCCCCTTTAACACCCTAAAATACCACTGTGCCTGTTTGCTTCTGAAGAACATCGTGTGTTGTGTTTTCTGCTGTGCACAAAGTGCAAGCAAATTTTGATTAACTACTAGTTTAAAAGTAAATAAAAACAGTCAAATGAGGTTAAAACCCCCGTCCAACGAGGTCAATAGATGCAACGTTAATCAACTTGAGAGAGAAAATGTGAGTCTTGATCAAAAGGGATTTGTCAATATTGAACAGAACTGAACAACTACGATGGGCTGAGGAGAAATATTGTGTTCAAAAACAAGGCGTTTTTTGGCCATGAAGGAGTATTTCGTCAGCAAATAAAGGCTCGTACCCCCATTTTGTCGGCAAATTTATCGTACACACCCCCTCGAAAAAGAACATCCAGCTACCATGTTCGAAAATTGCTCAAACTGCATCAAGACATCATTTTGTTCAGTGTTGTTTTGTTAAATATTAATTTCGTTTGTTTTGGGTCTTACTTTTATCCTTAAGAGATATATCTAAGTAGTTATATCTAAGTTTCCTTTATCACGTGTCTCATTTAAGGACAATCTCTTCTCGAATAAAAATCATTCGTGGGTAGACAGCGTTGGGATGAGAAATTTCTTTAACTCGGCTATTCGAGAATCAGACATTTGACCCATAGAAAAATTACTCTAGAAGTTGGTGACAACATTTATTTGTCGCTAAAAGGGAAACCGCTTCTCTCATTCGTCACTCCAGGGAGCAAAAGGGTATTTGAAACGCCATCAGAATAGAAAAAGAAATTAGAAAACCGAGGATGTAAAAAAACATATAGTATAAAAGGGAATTAAGTATAAAGAACAATACGCATGAAGATTTATGTAACATTATGCCTGGATTGTCGTGTAGGGTCTTACGCACCTAAATGGTAGCTTATTAACCTGACTGATTTTTAGGGAAAAATATTCTGCAAAACGAGATGAATTGAAGAAGCTTCAAGAAGAGAATCTTGGTACCAAATCTAATCAATAAACTGATTTTTATGTGTGTTTCGAAATATCTCTTGCTTTAATCTATTACGTTAAATAACGGGTATTTCTTAAGGCAAATTGACGGAAAACTTTCTAGACGAATCGAAATTGCAAATGAAACTTCTTTGAATGAAAAGCTTCATTTTCATCTCCCCCTCTTATATTTACAGGAGTCCTATACCCTCTTGGGATTATCTCTTCTAACTTATAAACATTAATTTTAATTCAGTTTTCTTCTGTTTTTATTTCCTTGCCTGTAACAATTTGGTGGCAGCGGTCTTTTGCGACGATTTTTTGACCTCCAGTGGTGCAACTACCATGTCCCGGTGGTACTGTGATGCCTGGTTGGTACTTCTTCCATTTTGTTCCAGATTCTCTCCACACGGGACTGATGGGTTGTTCCCAAAATACATGTTGTGTGGGACAACGGAATTTGTCACTTGTTGTACATTGGCACTGGCATCCGTATACCGGGGGGATGACGAGGAAGGTTCATAGATTGATTGTTGCATGTAACCCCCGTTTTGCGCACTGTAACCATACTTTGGGTGAAAATTCGGGTCATTTGTGTATGCTTGCTCTCTGCTCTTCACCGAATTCCTTCCCGATCGTTTCGCTGCTTGGGATATTCCTTTACGAAGTCCTTCGTCCGAATACGAACGCCCGCGAGTTTCCCGCGCCATGTACGAATCATATTCGGCTTTTAGATTTCCACTGGAATTACATTGTTTTATTGGCGCTTGCTCGGGAACACGCGGTTTATCTGCGCGTTTTCGTTCATTATCCTCAAATGACAACGATCGTCTCAAACGTCTAGCCGCTTTTTTAAACCAGCTTTTTTCGCGCTCCGCTCTGAAAGGATCATAATTTTCATTCTCATTTGGACTTTGCTGTGAATAAGTGCTTGATGGTCCATGGAATGTGGTACCCTTTGGCGAAAGCTCTAATGATTTTGATCGGTTGCTATGATGCATCATTGGCGTCTGCCATGGAGGAGCGCTTTCGCTCTCAACGTAGTTTCCTCGAGGGCTGTTTTCTCTTAGGTGCGTAGGAACCATTGAAAATCTTCCTGCTGAAGTTGCAACTCCAAAGCGTGGGTCAGAGTCGTATGCATAATGGTTTGCATGTGGAACCTGAAAGTGAGGCTGTCCATTGAAACGAGGATCTGCATTATACATTGGCTCTCCCCTGTACCGAATTTCATCATGGTACAAACTATCATATAGAACCCCAGGACTTGATGGCGGAAGCGATTGGGGTCGAGGCTCAACATATTGTAGCTCTAGATGATAACGAGACTTGTCGTAGTCCCCAGGCCCTTTACGTTGCGAGGATGGCATGGCATCGACAATCAAGAAATCCTCAGAAAGATTTCTGTTGATCTTTGGGCGCTCTTTCTTTTTGTGAAATTGCGGAATGAGGTGACCCCCGGAGTCGATCAGATCTTTGCAATGCTGCCTCGCAGCAGCATGGATATCTGTCTCCGCAGCAAGGCCATTGAGGTATTTTTCTTCCACTTTTCTATGATCTCGATTTTTGCCAAGATTACCTTGTGTGATTGGTTGATTTGCAAAGCGAACCACTGTCCCATCTTTTTCTTTTCCTTCTTCGTGTTTTCTTCTATTCTTCTCCTTGTCCAATGGTCCGGCATTTAGATCTACTGTATTCTCAGCACTTCCACGTGAAGATTCCACAATGTTTACTGATTGAGGTCGAATAGTCGGACTCTGAACATCAGTTACACTTTGATCTGCTTTGGACTGTGCAGCTTTACGCATTGATGCTCTTCTTGGGCTTTCAGTTCCACTCATCTTCCTGGCAATTTCTTGCGCATGTTTCATTTTCTTCATAACATTGTCACAATCGCTCAATGTTGTTTTTCTAAAACGTTCCATGTCGGCATTTCTTTTGGCAACCCTTTCACTGCTTAGCATGTCACAAATGGTGCAATCAGCATCATCCAATTTCACCCCATTTGTCCCTCTCATGTTCTTTTCATTATGATTCCCATCAACTTCAAGAAAACCACCCTGCTCCCTTCTAAACATGACATTTTCATCTTCAATATTCCTTTTTCCAATTGCAGATAAATCGCCATCAAATCCATTCGCCACCTTTTCGCTCAGTTCCTTCAACTCTACTTTACTTCCGGGATGCATTTCTTGGAAGCAGTTTGTTTTACTTCCGTCATTGCACTCTTCAGCACGACCAATTTCATTTTCAGATCCATTTTGCCGCAAATTGCTCACGTTTTTTTCATCCACATTTTCTCGCCAACCAGCCAACAAAGGCTCGTTTTTCATTGACGTCATATCGCTCAAACCGTCCCTTGTTACAACCATCTTATTTTCACTTCTCCCAACTCCTTCTGAAGTGTTAGTTCCTCTTTCCATTTCCGTGTCATCTGCGAAAAGCAGACCCTCATCGATAGAAGGTGGCTCGGGCCAGTCTTCCTCCTCCTCAGTTTCAGCACAATCCTTCGCATTGACAGCCTTCTCCTCCGTTGCAACGCGATCACTCAACGGGGATTTTGTTTTGTAAATTTCCTCAAGACGTGCTATTATCATCTTTCTAGTACGATCAAATTGAGATTTCCCGTCAGCTTTAGCATTGTTGCTTGCCTCATCCTTATCAGGACAAACGTTATTCATTACACATCCATCAAAAGCTTTCTTATTTCTAGCCTCGTCTTCGTTCTTGATCTTTCTGCCAACGAGGCCAAACACCCTTAATGACGCTTGACGTAGCACATTTGAATAATCTGATGTCATTTTTGGCCTCCTTTTCAGTGAATTCTCCTTCGGCGAGTATCTCCCAGGGGAACTTCGCCCCGCATCTTCAAAACCTGAATCAAGCTGACTTTTAAGGCAATCAATTTCGCACTTCCTTTCCTTTCTTGATCCAATTTCTGAATAATTACAACCAACTTTAGCGCCTGTTGTGCCACCATCTTCTTTGTCAAAACTATCTGATGTGTCCTGTGATACAGATGAACTTGAACCACGCAATATACCACTATCTGCTCGCTGCATTCCACGGTTTCTTTCTTCAGCTGCATCAACGCATCGTGTTATCATTTGTCCTTGTGTCGATTTTTTAAAACCGTTTTTTCCCCCGCTCTGGATTTTGATATTTGTAATTGTTTTCGGTCCATTTGTAAAAACTCTTGTTTTAACTTTGTTTTCATTCCCATCTGAATTCTCTCTTCCATGATTAGAACTTTTCCTTCCGTCGCTTCGAATATTTACAGTTGTCTTTCTTCTTTCTTCACTAGCCTTTGCACCCTCGTTTTTCGAGAAAACATGCCGAGGTTTTATCTCCTGATGGTCTTCAACAAATCGAATCCTTCTTGGAGATTTGGATCCAGTTTTATCGCTGCCATATTCATCCCAATTTAGATTCGCATTTCTGCTGTTTTTCGCCCTTATCTCGTCGCATTTTACGACCGTTTTCGGCTTGATTTGTCGGCCGTTAACGAAAACGATGCTCGTGGAACGTTTTCTTGAGGGATCATAATCAGAATCACTCGAATCAGAATCGGAATTGATTAAATCATAAGGGTAATCATCATCACTTGAAGACGAATGATTATCGTTGAATCCATTTGTGACAAAAGGAGAATTCATTTTGATCAACTTTCTGCAAAACAAAAATTACAAGTTAAACCCCATATCAAAGATATTAATCTGGAAAATATCTCAACGAGTAGAGAATGGCATTCCACAAAAACATCTGGATCCAATTTCAATTTTTTTTCCTCATCAACTGCTGTTTTCAGTCAAAATACATTTGCTCAAAATTGACAATAAAATTTGCGCATTAGCGTCAAAAATTACAGTAACTTCTAAAAGGTGATTGATACAAAAACCCATCGAGGGCCGTTGATGTAAGTAATAATATTAATGATATAAAAACGATGTGGGGGTTGGCAGTGATGTCATTTCGATACGAAAAAGATGGATGCTTGAAAACACTGTCATGAAATTTGAATGATGAACTGTTTCGCTTTCGAAACAATGTTTGCGAAAAAATCTTTGTTGTCGGGTTAACCTTGACAAACAACAATAAAAAACGAGAACAAACAGGATAAACACTCAGAAAATAACATAAATATTCTATGAAAATTGATTAATAAAAAAGAGACATTTAATGTGCTACTCACGATGAATGCTTCCTTGGACTTGAAACCAACATGGCGGCTGTCCTTGTGGGAAAATCACTGCCAACTTCGGTTTAGTTTGCTTAGCTACAGCCTCGCAAGTCTTACTTTCGCCGACACAACGCAATTGATCAAAACGCTTTACTCTTTCCTCTTTTAAGTTTGCTGACCTAATTCTCTTTGCCGAGTAATTCTTTCACGATTTTGTTTGTGCCAAATCTCGTTTGCTATTGGCTCAAGGTTAAACAATACGACTGACCCTTGCAACTCATGCAAATACAAAAATAACAGCTTCGTTTCTCAAACAAAATCTTAACTCAAACACTTGAGATACTCTTTGGGAAAATTTACAAATTTAAGAAAGGTTGTTTTATTAAGACGCCTCTTCGTTATGAAATCAAGTAAATATAAAAAAGCAAGGGAAAACAGGCTTGAGGATAAACGAGAGTTTGCAAAGGAAAGTGTCATCAATTCAGTGACAACATGGTGCTAAGAAAAGGATGAAGTTGTTGTGATGGCGGGTGACGACGGTTGCAATGTAGTGGCGGCAGCTGGTGGCAGCGGTGTAAGATTTTAGGCGATATTGATGGTGATAATGATGTTGATGATGACGATGACGATGTTGATGACAATGGTTATGATCTTATGATGATGATGATGACGATGATTATGATGATGATGATTATGGTTATGGTGACGATAATGATGAGCTGATTATGATAATAATAATGATGATAATGAGACAAAATGAAAAAAATTGCGACAAAATAAGCCTCCTAACCAAGCCCCCCCCCCCCCGGCCAGACTTACTCTCAACAGCATGTCAGCTGATACTAATATCGATAAATCTAGATGCTTCCTTGCACCATTATTTTGTCAACTGTGTGTACAACTTCATTGAGAAATATCATCAAACAACGAAATCCCCATTTTGAATCCTAAATCCACGATTCACAAAGTGTTGATCCTTTAATCAGGATTTGAAAAGGCCTAAAATACTGAGTTGTCAAAAGCAAACACTTTTTGTTTCATAAGTTGCTGTGTGTCTCAATCAGTAAACCTGCAATTACTCCCGACCAACGCTGGGATCCAAGCCCACAAAATGGGAGATTTTCAAGAAAATAGACGAATTAATTTAAATAAACTTAAAGTTATCAAGAATCAAAACTTTAATTTAATTTTAATTTTGTATCAATCGAGATAAATCCGTGGTATTTAATGACCTCAGCTTCTGTTTGATTTAGGATGCCTGGCTGTGATACACAACCTTAAGTTGTATTAGTCTGCAAAAACGGTCGAGGATATCTTGACAGATTAATGAGAAAGACGATAAGGAAAGTTCGGTTTTAGACCACAGCTTCAATGTTTCAGTTGTAATTAAGGAGTCTTCTTAAATAACATAACGGTACCATAACGCTGGCAGTCGTGAGAGAAGTTGTCAAAACGATACAAATTCAATGCCATCCTCTTAAACATTCCATATCTATTGCTAATTAATGTTAGCGACAAAGTCAGTCAAATTTGAATCAAAGGGCCAGAGAAACCTGACTGATTTACAACCTCTTAATAAGGCGTTGCGGTTACGAGGCTGACAATTACAGTCAGCGAAAGCTAAGGGACTACAATGCAAGAACACCATATTTGAAACTGCTTTTTGCAGAGGTTCTAAGGAAAATTTGATTTTTTAAGTCAAAGGATGATTGAAGGATTTGCTCAATTGAGGCATTCCACATCAGGTTTGGGACAACAGGTTTGGGATTTTTCGTAACATCAGATTGGGACGTCCAGATAAATCCACCGTGACATAAAAAATCGATCCAATGAAACATGATATACGTGGTACATAAGAACTCTTATTATCTTCTGTCTTTTACGAAGCCCGTAGTTCCCAGTTAAACATGATATGCGAAGCAAACCACAACCCTGTCTCTTCTACACACCCCGCCGTTTCCACTTAGGCCTAAAATGAAGCTACAAATCAAAAACCTGGGACTGTGATAATGTTTAATTTGCTTGTTGGTTTTCCTCCCTTTTTGCAGCTGCTGTCATGAACTTTAATCTGCTTTGAAAAGACTCATGAAAATTAACAATTGTCTTCTCGGCAATTTCTCTTGTTTCATCACCAACGTGCATGTACTTCATATGATATCTTTTTAGATGTTAAGGCGAAATGAACACATGGAGGCAGTCTGCAGAGGGCAAACAATGCCAAACATTCGTAAAGGAATACTGTCCTAGCTAATACAATTTTAGGTAAATTGATCTTGATATGGAATGCATAAAATATTTTCATAATATTGTTAAAATGAAAGATACAAAAAGTCGCATATGACATCAACGTAGTAGAAATGACTTGTCGTGCGACAGATCTGTTCGATTATCAAGTAGATTTCATTTGCAACCTAAAACAGATGGATAATCGTATACGACTTTCATTGTGGAAGAAAAAATTGCTACAAAAATATGGACAAATAGACTGCAACCTCCTTGAGATTGTATGGCATAAAAATCTACTTGCACCACACATGGTATACTGTACGATAGAGTTAATAATCAAAGTAGAATGTCATACCGTGTAAAGACATCGTGTCCTCTCCAAGGCGAATCTTTGTAAAAAAGGTCCAAACAGTAATAGTGTGTAGAGCAGTTGGGCTTCGTTCTTTATCAATGGTTTAAAATGAACTTGAAGAATCCTAAAAAAAGGTATGTTTAAACGGCTTTTAAATTCTTAAACTATGGCGGTTACCAACTTAGGCTTGGATCAGCACATGCCCCGATTTTTAGTGACCAGCTGAAGCTGCTACGATACAGATTTCAAAGCTAGACTGATAATTGCACATTTCCCATTACCATTTTATAAGCAACTATTCGCAGTCTTATTCACTGAACAAGACTCTAGTCAAAGTCTAAACGTCTGTACTCTTTAAGTCGAATTTTAACATGTTTATTCAATGAAGAAATTATACCAAAGTTGAAGATGTCTCTATCTGTCGTCGTAATGGCCTCAGCCTCATAACGAGACTGCCTTTTCCATGATCTTAATCATAAGACTGAAAATATAGCGTAATTAATGTGGCAGAAACTTACGTTGGTAGAAGTACGAATTGCCCATTGCTTGAATGATGCCAAAATGCGTGGAACAATGCCAGAACATAATCAGCATGCGTTTCACAATTCATTGATTGATGAGCGGTGAATTCGAAAAATGAGGGAAGGGAAGACATCGAAGTGAATGACATCATTGATAATTCATTTTTCAAAACTTCAGAAATTTTGTTATTTACGATCATCCAAGATGACTCCTAAAAATATGAAATAAATAATTAAGTAGTTAATTAATTGATCGGTTTAGAATAGAGAGGATAGCAAATTGTTAGCCAGACCCTTTTTAAGAAGAAAATATAAATAAACTTTATAAGTAATGAATAATCCAAAACAATGAGAGAGGAATTACGAAAACAAAAATTTGAGTTTTGCATAGTGCTAATACTTAAATTGAATTGTATCGAATTTGTTACACACAATATTATCACAGGTGAATTGTTTTTACCGGTAATGACGTTAGCACAACAGCAACAGCATTTATCCACGACATTATGTTCTTCCGGATTCCAAGCTCACGACTTTTTTCGCTGCTAAAATTATCAAAAAAAGAAGCCAATAATGACCTATTGATGATAATCTTATGCGCCTTAAGGTGGAAGACTTTGATTAACTATAAAATTTCAACTAAAAACTTACGTTTTAAATATGTTTAAATTCATTTACCTTTTGCATAAAACAGAGAACAATGCTTCACCAACTTGTTCTCCTTTTATGGGCAAAGCCATCAACTCAACACAAGTCACGTGTAAAGCATGCGACGTTGGATTGGGGAATTCATTGAAGCGCCAATCACATGACGGGAAAGGCGATGGCATTTTACCAGATATAGCTGAGTCACGTTAAGGACAGAATCATATTTAGTGGGCATATTCGTATCAAAAGGCATAGACTGAAGTCAAACCTAAAAGATCTTGTGTCAACATTTTGGTAAATGCAGTTAAGCTTCTTCTGTGTAATGCCATTTGATAGGCACATTTTTCTGCTTATCATGACATTGTTATCATCATTATTATGTTTACATATTTGATTGAAAAGGATACTGTCGACTAATCGACCAATCAGCGTGCAGAAATAAGCATGATCCGGTGTCCACGTGATATCGTCTGCTCTTGATAAATATTCAAGGAAACCAGTGGATAACGCCCTGGAAAGAAGAGCAGGGTATTAACAGATTGTTTGATTGATTGAGTGATTTATTGATTGCTTCACTGATTCATTGAATGATTGAAAGCATGATTAATTCTATGATTGACTTATTGAACGCATAAATGATTGATTGATTGATTGATTGATTGATTGATTGATTGATTGATTGATTGATTGATTGGTTGATTGATCGATTGATTGATTGCTGAATTGATTGACTGAGTAATCAATAATGAGAACACAAACATGATTAAAATCTTACCATCCAGGTGGATGACAAGGGGCCTGGGCGCCAACGATGGCTTCAACCAATTTCTTTTTAACTGAAGGACGATCCTTGAGTTTTTGGGCCAAATAATGAAGAGTGTTGTAAAGATAAGTAATTGGTCGATCTAGAAGAAAAATACTATTGATACGTAAATTGATGAATCAATTAAAAAATTCATGGAAAAATTAACAAATGAATGGATGAGCAAATACAAATGTTAATGAATGATATTAAACAAATAGACCAATCATTAAAAAAAACAGCTGATACTTTATAAAATAAATTAAAAAAGCATTAAGTAAATAAATAAATTAATCAATAAATAGATTCTTTAACTTATCTATAAGTAGCTCTATGAATCAAATAAAAAAGTATTATATCAATAAATTCTCAAGTATGATATTATATAAATGGCTAATGATAAATTAATATATAAAAGATAAACTAGTTCATGATAGATGATTAAGTTGTTTAATTGATGTTTAAAATTAACTAATGTTTGAAACTAGTGAATGAAAATTACCATGAAATTTATACAACGACCCAAGTTGGTCAAGCAAAGATTCCAATGACTTTGACACAGGAGGAAGTTCTAAAAATCTGTGAATCACAATATCAAACACCTAAAATGAAAAAAAAACGATGAAAAATGATCAACATATGAAGAAAGACTGTTGCAAAAGCAAATTATTATTGTGTAGCAATGTGCCGCAATATAGAAACATGATGATAATGAAAGCAAGATTTAGATTCATTTTTAAAGGCTTAGATTTCAGCAGCTACTTAGCTACTGTCGCTGTTCCCAAGATTTTTCTTCCAAACCAAATTTCTCAGAATCAATCTTTCTAGGAAATTATTTCATCGACTCGTAGCAAAGTTTAATCCATCCAGCAAATAATAAAATTGTTGGTTAATTTGTGGATTAATTTCACATACCGGTAGAAAACGTAGACAAACGTTACCAAAATACATCGGCAAGTAAGTGGTCTGCGGTGGTTTGATGTTATTTGCTTCGAATAATCCTTCAAAGTACAATTTTTCCGGATATTTCTGCAGATAAACAAAAATAGTTCATCAAGACTGACGTTCCTTCAAGGAAATGAAAAGGTGATAAAGATTCTCTCCAAAAAACTGACACGGGGGCGAGTGAACGCCGATAGGAAAAAAGGTTGTCATTGTGCTTACATTGTGATACGAGACGTGCTTTTTAAGCCAATCATTTTGACGCCAGTGATCAGGTGAATTCTAAAAAGAAACAGAAAGGTAATATATTAAAAACTGCAATCGAATATATAAAAAACAGTAGAAATAAAGAAGGATTACAAATCATACAGAAAGAGAAGAAGAAATGGTGTAACGTTAAAAAACAAACAGAGTGTGGGGTTGTCAATGGCTTCATTTCATGGTTTTATTTTGGGAAGATGATTGCAATATCACCACTGCGAATGCTTGAAAATGTAAAGGTTTATTTGAACAGCTGCCTCGTAACGGCAATTTCTGCATCACAGTAAGTCAACGGCTGCAAATCATCCTATGCATTTTGAGGTATTACAACTGGGGGGGGGCTATTGCATGCGGCTAGGACTGAAGATGGCAAATAGGGACTAGTTGTAAATCTCAATTTCTATTTACGATCTTACAGTGGCAAAAAAGGCGCACCTCTCTGACGAATTCATTAACACTGTCTTTGAATGGATCGGATAGCAGAAGAAGTTGAATTATGAAAAAGCAAACTTGGGCTTCATTGCCTTCATGATGACGTAAAGCCTGTAATGAAATAAAGAAACAATATATAACAATCAATGTTTTTACAAGGATACTCGGCAAAGAATATTTAATCGAAATTTCTCAATTGCAATATCAAAATAAAATGATGTTTAATTAACCTTGTCCTCAACACTCATGAGCCTTTTTATATCCTTAAGTAATACTTTCAATAAATAAATATGAAATAAATAAGATTTAACTCATTGCAGATTTTCTGATACAATTGTCACTGACCCGACAATATTTCCTCGTTTTGCCAATTGATAGCTCATTGTTTATACAATCATCGTGGGTGTGCCAAAAAAAATTGCCTCTAGGGTATACTTATTTTTATACAAGGCTAATTCCTGTTATTTTTCACAGTTTGCTTCTCATTTCTATTCTTATAGTATATATATATGTTCAGGTTTCTTTTAATTACACAAGAATCTATCTGAGTTGATGATAATGAGGTGTGATATCATAGAAGACTGACCATGCTGAGAACAAGTCGATCCAATGGGAAAATATTATACTTCCAAACCATGTCACGTAAATGTTGAATGCACTAGAATGAAATGATCGGATTTATCTCATTTTGAAAACAAAAATTGTATAATTGTAATTCTCAAGTAGGAATCATGGTTATGAGAATAATGATGAAGAAAAATTGAAGATTATTAATTATGAATTATATTCTAACTTCACTTACAATATTAACTTTTTCAACAGCAACAGCTGTTGACACTTCATACACCAAGAAATCAGCAAAAACCCGAATATGCGTTGACATAACTCTTGCCCCGGTGTCCATCAAAACCCTTTCAAATCAAACAGAAATAATGAAGAACGTGATCAGAACATTTGCGAGGCGTGTGGTGGCTGGATCGATTGTTCGAAATTTTTATCTTCCTTCTAAAGACAATAATTATAAACTATACATTGAAACTAAAAAAAAACTGTGTCCAAGCACACCATACGAAATAATAACCATATTAAAAGGAAAACAAACAGGTGAAATATAGCAGGAACAAGCATGCTTACCTATGGCAATAAGCAGGAATCGTCCCAGTGTCAAAAAGAACTTTCCAAAGAACGCTGAATGAAAGAAGGTATGCAAATCAGAATGGTTTTCAACAAATCAAGAAATGAAACTTGGTTTCCAAAGCTAAAATTTCACCTTTGCGTGGCAAGGTGGAGGTAAAAGAACGTAAGTTAGGCTGAAATGGAGGAAATATCAAACCATGAGGGAGTTCTTCAACTCTAGAGAGAATAGTAAGTAAAATGTTAATATACAAACCAAAGAAAAACATCTGAAGAATTTTGTCCAGTAAAATAATTAACAATGTCGTTTTCTGCCTTCATTTCTAGAACGCAAATAAAAATGATTACAATTTGATAAAAAGTCATATAATCACCATATTAATGGCTTTCTACTTTTTCTGATGACTCATTATGTTATATTCACGGAGTGATAAAAACAGCATCAGTTCTAGCACAAAACAACTAATCACTGCGGAGGCCATCTCAACTCTGCTGTGTTGAATGATCTACAGATTGATTGATTGATTGATTGTTCGATCGTTTGATTGATTGATTAATCGATTGATTGATTGATTGATTGATTGATTAGTTTCATTATTGATGTATTGATTGAGTAAGCCTAATGTTAAATAATAAAACATCAAACCTTTGAATATTTTGTATTTTTCCTCAACTCTTCTTCTCAAATCGTTCTCTCTCTCACATTCGCTTACGTTGGCGCTGTAAAATTTTTGGAATGTTTTTGGAAAACACACGAGTGTATGTTCAGCCCATCTGGAAATCAAATCATAAAAAACATAAATGAACTACTATTAGCAGAGGACGATAAATTGCAAATCTAAATAAAAACATTCAAACCATTTGAAGAATATACGAATAAATCAACTAACATGACATGACATGACATGACATGACAAGGCATTGCATCATATGACATATAATGACATGACATGACATAATACATCATATAATTATATTCGATTTCATACTTATGAGGCGTCACTGTCATTGCTTCTTTAAGAACATCTTCGCACCATCCAAGGGGTAAAGTTTCTGATCCTGGATTCAATAAAATAATTTTAAAACCATTCTGTAAACTTATGCAAGAATAATGTTTAAATGGTTGATCAAGGTTAAGTTATCATGAACCAAGGCATTTACATTCTTGTAAACGAAAGTAATCATGAACATGAGCATCCACCCGACACGAAATCATGACTTTGCAGCACGACTTTGCAGCACGACTTTGCAGGCATGACTTTGCAGCATGACTTTGCAGGCATGACTCTGCAGGCATGACTCTGCAGGCATGACTTTGCAGGCGTGACTCTGCAGCACGACTTTGCAGGCATGACTTTGCAGGCGTGACTCTGCAGGCATGACTCTGCAGGCATGACTTTGCAGGCGTGACTCTGCAGGCATGACTTTGCAGCATGACTTTGCAGGCGTGACTCTGCAGGCGTGACTCTGCAGGCATGACTTTGCAGGCATGACTTTATCAACAACTAGCTACATTGAAGCAGTACTTTGTTAAAGCGAACTATTATGAACTTTAGTGGAAGGATTGCAATATGATTTATAACAAAAACTATTTGCAGAACAAAACTAACCAGTGACATGAATTGCTCTTGCCATTGTCAAAATCAAAACTCGATTCAATTCTTCACAATCTTTTGACAAAATCTAAAATAAATAAAGCAATGATTAAACAAGGAATACAAATAACTGAATAACAAATGAAAGTTAAAATAACAAAAGGATGACATTGTTTTTTCAGACTAGAGTTGGGAGCTCCTTCGTAACATAGCAACAATATTGTAAGCATTAGAATTGATCACGCCAACAGCTCAAAGGTTACCTGTTTTGGATCATGGCTTATCCTTGGACTCGAAAACTGAGGTTGTACATCAGCGCTATCAAAACCAGTAATCAATCTCAATGCTGTGTATTGAAAACTGAAAAGAAAAATGCAATGATTGTTTAGAAACAGTAAGAAATAGTTGAAAATGCGGCTTTGCGGTCAGGTTTAAACCACTGACAGACGAAAGCACCATTTGTATAGTCATTATTACAGCAGATGCAAACAACGGTAGTACGGAACAAAGTTTAATAAGGCCTTAACATAGACCTGGATATAGCATTTAGCATTACAAACTACCCTTCCAGTTTGAACAGGAAACTTCCCCATCTTCATGGTAGAAGATTTTGAAATGAAATTCTTTCACGAGACTCGTTATGATGACACCTCGTTATGACGAAACCTCGTTATGAAACCTAATACAGTTTAGTCGTGGAGTAATCTCTATATGAAATGAATGACAGCCTCGTTATGATGAAACCGCACAATGGAACTTACCAGAGATGCAGTTGATGATTGCTTGTTAGAGGCATCGCTGCCAACGTATGCAAATGAGACAGCAAAGTAACACGATAATGAGGCTGGATATGATGTAATCGATAACTGAACATTTCAAGTAGAGTATGAAGGATTCCCCACGCTTTACATCTGAAAACATTCGGAAGTAATTGGCCTAAAAAAGAACAGTCACATTTTTACCGAATACGATAGAATCCTGTTAACTCGGACCCTGGGTTACTCATATATTCGTCTAGTCGTACGGATTTCTTGCCCCCCTTGGATTTGATGCCCCACATTGAATCTTTGGATATCCCGGACATTCGCTAAGCGGGATAATTTGCCGCCCCCCCCCTGAGGGTCCGAGCTAACGGGATTCTACTGCACACCCATTAATGAGGTTACTTTCGCAAATAGGCCGGAGGTAAGTCATCTTCCGTCTAAAAAAGGAATAAGCTTTAAGTCTGTGTAACCACGTAGATATCCCAATTTTCACCTACAAACGGAAGTAACTCAACTTCTAGAAGTAACATGCCGATGGCTACCACTTCCTTCTAGGATAAGCCACAAGAATTACTACTTCCATGAAATAGCTTTAAGAAATAGCTTACTGATGAAGCCTTTGATTCCGAGCAGTTCAATCTCCATATAAACCAACAGTCGACTGTATGTTTCAACTAAAGCAGGAGCCAATGCTGTTTGAGAATGGGAGTTTGCGAGTTTGATGATGCGAGTCACTATACTGTGGATCAAACTGTTGAAAACAATAGAGCGAAGAATTACAATTTAATAAACCACACATTATTGATATAAATCTATGGCTATTGCCATTAACTTTGTACTGTCCTACAGGGCCACCGAAAGGGTGGAGGGCAGGAAAGCAATTTGCCTCAGGCCCACAGGATCTAGAGGGCCACATAAACTAATATCACCATTCTTATCCTCTTTAAATGTATTAAAGGAACCTGCCACAAGGAGCAGCCTACGACGTTCCAAAAATGCGCTCAGATTTAATACCCCTAGATTCACTTGCTTTCTGTCTTTTCTGCTCATCGCTTAAAGCGCAGGAGGGGGGCCTTTATCTTTCAGTTATGCCCCAGGGCCTCGAAAATCTCTCGGCGGCCGACGGTCCTGTATACTGTTGGGAAAACTGAAGCAATGAAACCCTGCATCAAGTATGCTTACCTCATTTTAGCATGCACTGTTAGTGAATCAAGCATTTCCATTGGACATGGTGCAATTGGACTGGCGGCTTGAACATCTCCCGGTAAAGTGACAGTTGACTTTTCATTTCCATAGCACGTGTCAACAAGGACACCCAGAGGATGAGAAAAATTCTCCAGGTTTGTACTATCTATGATGAAGTAAATAGACAACATGTATTACAACTAATGAATATTTCAAATGCAAAAGAGATAGGAAAAAAAGTGACAAATTGGCAGTTTGATCGGCTCGATTAGTGATTTGGGGCTTGATATATCCTTAGATCAATTGATTGATTGATTGATAGATTTATTGATAGATTGTCTGATTGGTTGATTGATTGACTGATTGATTGGTTGACAAA